>CABFWB010000419.1:295685-310912 GCA_902151455.1 Timema bartmani | reverse complement strand
AGTTTTTTTAAGCTCGGCTTCTTACAAATAAAATAAAAATCTTTTAGAGTTAATCTGTTATTTACGTTACATGTGTGGAACATAATAATTAATCATTAATATATTCATAATTAGCTATACACAATAATGAAGATTCTGGAAAAGGGGAGTCTTGCTTTATGTTACCATGTAAAACCAATCAATGTGGGTAACAAACAGTGCCAGAATAACGTTTGACATGGTTAAATTTTTAATAGCTAAACAAAAATAATTAATTAACTAAGTATGTAAATAATAATTATTGATTTTATCATGATCAGAACAGTAAATTCAAATTAATTTAGTAAATCAAACCATTTGGGTATCGCTAAAAGACATAACCCCTCCCCCATCACTCCTTCCCAACAGTCAAGAAATAATTTAAGAACTTAAGGCCTTCTCTAATTCCATCCTCGGGTGTAGCTAGGCAAACTATTCTGCAGTCATGTGAGGAGGTATAACATACCGCGCGGGCTGAGCCAATAGGTTGCTACCTTATAATCTCGACGGAGGGTACATTGAGCATGAATTGACTTCGTCAGTTAATTACAATGACGTGATTGATGAATTTAAGTCAATGACACTGGGTAAGAAATGTTTGGTATATCTAAACATTATTTTATTTTGTTTAAAGAATATAAAATATTATTCTTGATAATTCAAATTTTCACTCCACATCTACAGCCTTTGGCTCCCTTCTCTGTTCCTAACCCATTGGCGTAATAAGTACATAAGCGCATAATACGAATGGGTAGTAAGACATGGTGTATGTGTTTCAACTTCTATTTACGGTACACAAATTATCAATTGACTCTATAAGAATTAATAAAGTGGGAATACGAGTTCACTACCCTAGACACATTTTTGAAAATTGAATGCTTTTTGAAGCTAGATGGAGTTATCCTAGCTTGGATTAAAAATATATATATATGTATATAAAATATTTTATTTATTTATTTTATTTGGGGCATTTAACGTGCACTTTATGAACCGACTTATTATAACAGTACACAATAACTTCTATGAGAAAAAGCTAAAGAGCCTATCAGCTTTACCAGGAAAGGTATTTTCATCTACCAGGGTTCTTTTACCTGCCACAATTGACATGGGACCGACGGATTTACTTATCCTATGAAGGAAGTTGTTCTACGGAATTTTATCGCTCAAGGAAAATCCGTTGACCCCAGCTGGGTTTAAACTTGCGACCATCAGGTTCTGAGGCGAGTTCTTTTCTCCAAGACCACTGAGGTCGAAGGTATAGAAATCATTTGGAATGGCCCCATCACAGAATTTTTGTAAAAAAATTGATTTCTCTAAAAGCTATTTAGAGTAATATTCCCCTGGAATCATTTGAAAATAATATACCTCTAGTAACTATTGGGTGTGTTGCCTCCCAGGCAAATTTTGAAAAATGAATGCCTCTAAAATTTATTTTAAGTTTTAAGTTTAAACTTCGTTGCTAAAATTTTCGCTGGGGGTGTATGTGGGGGAGCGGAGAAGGGGTTTGAGCTCGTTAAACCTCCCCTCCCTTCGCCTCTGGATGGGGTGGTAAGCGCCAAACTCTCCATAAGGACGGATACTGTGTCTATAGAATAGTTAAACATGAGCAAAATCTGCTTTTCTCTTTTAATATTTAAATGAAAACCAACAATTTTTACTTTGCTTACTCTTGCTTCCTTTTTTTTAATCATCTTTTCTCGAAAGAAGACTGTTTTACAAACATGAATTTTTAAGTTTCACCTTCGAAATTATTTTTTCAGGGATTTATTTGTTCGAACATTAAAATTTTCCTATTCATTTTTCTCGAAAGAAGATAGTTTTATTGGTGTTGTGAATACATATATTTTATTTCAAAGGAGATATACCCCCTCCTCATAAAACTGGTTGAGTCCAACTCCCTTGTTAGGAGTATATGAGCCAGCTCCTTACCTTCTCACTACTTATACTTAGCACCACCTCTTACTACCCATTTGGGTTATACGCTTAAGTACTATTAACGCTAACGGGTTAGGAATCGGTAAGGTTGAACATAGGGGAAGTGAACCCACATTTGCCTGTAAGGAGAGTGGAAAAACAATATAGGGAAACACCTCCCCCCTCCCCTCAGTTCACCCGATCGATATTCGAACCTTGATCTCCCCGTCCTCGGCAGTCTAGCTCAACACGAAACCAGCGCGTTAGTTAACTACGACACCCAAGCGGGTAACTCACTACTGCTTGCTAATTTAACAGGGGGGGCACAACACACATTATACGGGTATTTGTATTTTCCTCCTCCCCCGTTTGTGCTCCAACTGATGGACAGATCTACCCAGGAACTTTTTAAGAGGATACTAGGTCTGTGCCAACAATGCTCCCAAATATGGTAAAGCTCGCCATGCGAACTCGTTGGGAAATCATATTTATGGAACAATAACAAAGAGTATATTACATTATTTTGCGTTTTTGAAGAGAATGGGGTATAATCTAGTTTATATCATTACGTGCCCAAAAAGGTAAGAGATTATTACCAAATTAGTTAAAATCAAATTGTGATTCAGGATTTTCCGCTTGACTATAATAATTCTCTAATATGAATCTGCCATTCAATTCCACATAAGCCTGACTCGGGTCTGTAGCACTTTGTTTCTGGGAACGTTGTTCATCCCACAGTTGTAGAAAGAGCAGCGCAGACCCCCGGGTGGGTAAGGGTTGACCCGAGCACACACGTAGGCGCAGTAGCAAGAGGAAAGTGGCCAGTCAAAGGAAACTAGGGGGAAATATTGGAGATGAAACTGACCTTTGTGGTATCCTGATAGCTCTGGGGCACTAAAGAAGAGAGAGATCCAAGTGAGCCAGCGTGGCAGAAAGGATAGCCTTAATCTGAGTTTGTTAAGGGGAGTGTGGAACATACTGCCAGGAAAGATCACAGTCGCGGTAGCTGATCATATCAGTCTCGGGTCGAGGATGTGTAAAGGTCATGTTCACCCACTAACATAGGAAGCAATCACCCTTGTTAATATATACGATAGGTTTAAAGATAGATAAGATATTTTATATATGTATATAATAATAAGATATTATAGCATGAGACGTCAATCTTCTAATAGACTAGGCTGCCAATGATGGGCAGATTGGGTTTAGAATCTCAATCGTGTGGACATAAAATGTTATTTCTGCTCTCCCTCCACGCAAACGTCATAACACTTCCTCTTAATGATCAAATCTTTCTCATCACTTTCACACTAGTGTAGCTAGTACACATATGTATAACTCGAAAGTTTAGTAAAACACGTTGAAATAAAAAAAAAATATAGACTATATTTATATATACAGGGTGTTTCTAGGTTGATCAGCCGAATTTCAGGGAGTAGTAGGTGGATCAGACATAATTTCGGGGAATAGTAGGTGGTGGATCAGACATAATTTTGGGGAGTAGTAGGTGGATCAGACATAATTTCGGGGAGTAGTAGGTGGTGGATAAGACATAATTTCGGGGAGTAGTAGGTGGATCAGACATAATTTCGGGGAATAGTAGGTGGTGGATCAGACATAATTTCGGGGAATAGTAGGTGGTGGATCAGACATAATTTCGGGGAGTAGTAGGTGGATCAGACATAATTTTGTACCTACTCTTCCATGTATTTGAAAATAAAAAGTTGCTCAAATTAATTCACTAAATTATAACTTTAAGATATATAATTTACAGTACAGGATCAGGCATGCATGGTTTTAAATAATGTAATATTTATGCATAGAGAAAAATTTATATTTAAAATTTAAAAACTGCTAGCCATCAGACAGCAAATGAGCCATACTGACCGAATGGTCGCCACATGTTGTCCAAGATAGTGCCAACATTTGCGGATAGAGGGTGTCATGTGGTCAGTACAACGAATCCTTTAGCCGTTAATTTCAGTTTTCTAGAACAAGTATCTCCTCAATTGTCCTCGCGAGGCTGGGTATAGACACCCTGATTTACGGAAATACAAAGAAGCACTGGAAATCAAACCCAGAATCTCTGGATATATAGCCAAGATCTCTGACCACTAGATCACATAGGTGGTCATGTTATATCATATTACACTCTTATTTATTAATTAAATTAATATTTATAACAAATAATAATTATGTAATTAAATTTTTTTAATGGATAAACCAGAAAACCTCATTTTATAGATTAAAATAAAAATCTAAAATAGGGTTAATGGTAAAACATACAGTTATTCATAACTATACCTACAGGAATATGATTCATTAATAAAAATATAATAAAGTGATCACTAATTGGGAATTATTCAATTTAAAAATTAATAAAGCTAGAAAGATGAAAAAATACAAGGCTGAAGAAATTATAACCTTTGGTAATGTTACATCATACTACCCCCCACATTAATCTTCACGCAGAGGTTTTCCTTACAAGTCATACTACCCACTCCTTATGAAACTTCAAAATTAATAATCTTCCTGCGATAGTAACCTTCTCTATTGTAGTCCAAGGTAGATTCAGTCTATATCAAGAACAATATAAAACAAAAATAAACTCCCCGCAATCACAAACTGTCCATGTACTTACCCTTTGTATCTTATCGCTAGAACAACCTTCAAGACTGGATTATACACATTACGTCCTAGATTGAAGTGTGGGACGAACAAGCCTTGGTGAGCCAGCAACTGATGTTCCAAGCAGGTGGGTCGAAAGTTATTCTGATAGAACCGACGGTTAATACACTCAAGAACTGAACTGCGACTATCTTGCCATCTGGCGGGCAAAACAGTATCAACCACCAAGACATCGCGTGATATGTGTACGTCACAGGTGTACAGGTCAAAAAGAGCTCTATCAACAACTGGTGTACGTGGTCAAGACAGGGCCGCAAATCCTAGCTTGATCGATGGACTACGTGCTTCTCTGCGTTCATCCAAATGGCCGATGGGACGTCACCGACTAATATGGAGATCCCCCACCTTCCAACCCCAAGCGGATAGTACCTATATAAACATGGTGAATCTGAAGATAGAATTGACTATTATATTCGACGCCTTCAGGAGAAGTTTTGTCCTGGACTTGGACATTTACAGGATGATAACGTATTTTCTTATATATATTTGTCGATATTATTTTAAAAGACTTAAACTATGGCTTGTTAAATTTTGAATTATAAAGTAAAGTAGTTTTTGGAATAATCCTGAATAGGCATCGTAAAATAATAACTAAAAGTTTTTAGTTTATAAAATTAAATTTATTTATGGGACACCTATTGTTTTCTGGCACCACTTGGGCGCTAGTGTCTGTTATGTCACTTGAATATTTTAGATTGACACATTTATGAACTAATGTTTGCTTGAAGTATTTAATTTAAATTGACTGAATATTGAAGTTTAGTAAATGTAAACTCCCTTTTTGATAATGTTTCCTTATTTGATTATTATTTGAATTATATGTTAAAGTAACGTAAATTTTTTCTGATGGATTAATTTAGACTTTAATATTTTCCAAATTATTTAATAGAAATTACTGGTGATTTAACTAGGATTTTTTTGTATGATATATTATTTTATTATTAACAAGTAGGGATCTTGTTAACGTCTTTAGTTGTGTCGACATTTAATAGTCCCGCGGGAGTTTGACTTAAGGTCTGTAAGCCAAACTCTTGTGTTCTTTGAAATATCTGTGTGATATTAAATTTAACTTTCTAATTTATTCGGTTTGTATTCACTGTCGTGAAGCAGACACTTTTGTTACAATTTTAAAGAGGCCCATTAGGCCAATTTTGTAGTCGTATAAATATCTGGCTCGATATTTATTGAGAAATAATTTGTTCTGATTTTCAATGTTTAAGGTTGTTCTGTCTATATTCACTGTTGTGAACCTGACATATTGTAGTTTGGTCGAGTTGTCGTCTATGCTGAGGAAAGGGATGAACAAAGTGCTGAAGTTTGTCTGACGTCCAGCGGAGTTCATCTGATTGACATTATCTTCAAAAAGTGTATTATTATGTAGTTTGCTTTTATTTAGCTAGTGAATATTTACTTTTTAATTAATGTGTTGATTTTCAAGTTACTAATCGTCTACTTGTTTCAGCCCAGCCCTGTATAACATGTATACCTGTTTTAAAACAGGCATAAAGGTAATAAAACGGGCATAAAGTTTCTAAAACAGGCATAAATGTTACTAGCACAAGTATAAAAATAACGTAACAAGAAAAAATATGTTTTAGTAGTCATAACATTTATTGAATATGAATAAAGGTAATAGATAAAACAGGCATAATAACAGCCATGTGCATGCTAAAATGGGCGCAAAGGTAATCGGGTAGGCATAAAGGTAATATAACTGGTATAATAACAGGTATGCATGTGCTATAGCAGAGTCTACCTTAGTGTTATTGAGGTAAAGTGCTCACCTATGGACCCGATGTTCGTGGGTTCAAACCCAACTGGGGTTGACAAATTTTCTTGAGCGATAAAATCCGTAGCTCAATTTCCTTTGGAGGGGAAGTAAAGCCGTTGGTCCCATGTCAATTTTAGCATGTAAAAGAACCCTGGAAAGTTTGTGAAAATACCTTTCCTGGCTAAATTGGTAAGCTCTTTTGCATTCGTTCATAGAATTTCTCGTGTTCTGATATAATAAGTCGGTTCAGAAAGTGCACATTAAATACCTTGAATATATTTTAAAATGTTATAACAGACATAAAAGTAGAATAACAGTTACAATCTCTAATTTTTTTTACCTGAGATGGTTCCTAGGCACATTGTGTATGTCCTTGTATACCATGTGCAGTCTGACTGTCTCCGAGTGACAGTCGCTCTTTATTGTCCACGCTTGTTTGTCTCTGTCGTAGCATTGCGCCACCATCGGTGTCGGCACGACCCCTGAGGTCGGAGGCTGCGTGGACTGAGGGTGGTTACTGGACGCAACTGCAACCTCACTCAGGGTGTTGGCCACCACCATTTCTAGGTGAACCCTCACGATGCCCTGTAACACAAACACACATCGAGCGTGAAACAGTCATCGACCCTCAAATGATATTTTAAAAGAAGACTTTTAAGACTTAATATGTTTCAATTGAGATGTTCACATTTTGTTGAAGAAAAACAGCTTTCAGGGTGATTTAACTAAACATAAAATTTTTGAAAATGATGTAAACTCATAATAATACCATATGTTTACTTATAATAAATAACACCTTCCACTAAAGATAGGTTCAAAGAGAATGTATTCCCATGATTATGTTGTTCTAGTTGGACGAGCCCTGATTGCGCCAAAAATGTGAACATCAATAAGGGTTCGATAAAGATGCACTAATCCCCTTGCCCTAGTAACGCTAGCCCAGTTGAGGTAGAAGAGATGATCCAAAATCAACAAACACCAACCTTTCGCCGCTCCACTTAACCTAATCTTGGCTTTTCGAGACATGATTTTGTGCAATATTATTTCCTGATTTTATTTTGTTTTAAACTAGTAAAATAATATTCTATGAAATTGTATTCTTATTTGTACCTATTTGTTTGGTTGGTTTTGAATATAAAATATATGTATTACAATGATCGTTCTTAAGAGTTCGAGTTCTCATAATTTCACTTTTCTTGTTTATGTTGGTTTTCCAGTGAGCCGTTGGCGCAATTCGGGTATGGTCTTGGTGGGGTAGTTTTGGGCCCTTGGCGCAAATCGGGTCTGAACATGTACCTGATCCAGGTGAACTGGTGCATTTCGGGCGAACCCTTTTAGTCAACTGTTCATCTATTTACCCTTGGGTTAAGGTAAAATGTTCTACCCTCACAAATTAAGGCTGTCCTCAATATAAGTGTTATCTCCTTAATAGAAAATGTAATGAACAATCAAAACATTTAGTTAAATCATTGAACTATTTAACTGCTAACTGTTGGCTCCATGGATCAAAGTATTTGATAAACCTTATTTTAATTGTAATAGTAAATACAATTTTAATAACAAATATATTTGTATATTTTTCTTATAGGTTTAAAAAAACTTTAGCTAGCTTGTAAGAACTGCAAGTATATTCTCTAACGGATATGTTGACATTGTTTTTGGCTTAGGAGTGTAAATTTCCTGATATGACACAGTTAAATATTTATTAGGTGTTCTTTCTTTTTACAGATTCATTGCCTTGTCTAAATTGAGTTGAATCTCATGTCTTATCAATATAATTCTTTTTATACCCTGAAACTTCATAAATTTTATTCTTTCTTTGTTTGATGTTAGTCATCATTTGCAATCGTCGTTTTCCTAGTCTCTTTCCTACACTTTGCCTTTTATGACATCACTCAATAAGTAATGTCCTCTCATAATGTGAACCAACCAGTTAGCCTTTCTCAGTTAAACCAAATAAATGCATGGTTGTTCTCTTTTCATTGACTCTTTACACCACATATAAAAAGATTTCCAAATANCGAAAAGTTGAGTGAGTGTAACGAAATCATTCGATAAGTTTTTGGCTTAATAATTAAAACAAAAGTACTAAATATAGCCAAACCAAACATATCATTCGATAGATGAGGAAATTTCTTCATTGACCTTCAGATAGCGCGCCACGCCACGCCACACGGTTGGTTGGGGGGGAAGGGGAGGGGGATTCCATCATCTTGTGTACGATCCGCCGCGCCTTGGAAACCACCGAGTATAGCTTCTCACTATGTCGTGGTACGACAATCCTTTTAGTGTCAATCAACATCTCTCGTCGATATCTATTGATTCAACTAACAATAATTAAATTTCATCGCAGTGATGGGGAATGAAATGTGGATTGACGTTGAAAAATTCTATAAATTTGACAATGTCCGCCTATGTTCACAGGAAAGCCAGCCTGAAATATGCCTGTTTCACGACAACCATCCTGTATCACAATTCCCCCGTTTATTGCCTAGCAGCAGGAGCTGTTGCTAACTTCTCATTTCCCAGCTATCACAGATGTTATGCTGACATGAAGCTTTGAACACGGATAAATGAAACACTCTTGTGTTTTGGGACGGGGACAGATAATACTGTGTCGATCGTTTGGTTTGTTTTAAACAACTAAGACAAGCAGTTCGCAAGGGAACAGCTGTGCCCAGTCACGGACCAGTTTTGTTAATATTTTAAAGAACCAGGGGTTGACCGAGAAAATTTATTTGGGAAGAGCATAATATGGATTGAAGCTACTATAATTACACTTTTTCTTAAATGGGTATTTTAGAAGTATTCTTGATGTTTCAAGTGAATTGAATATAAGATAATCGTGGTATTAAAGTTCTACCTATGCATTTGGCACATTTGCGTGGCTCTACATTTTTCCTTTGCTAAATATGTTTATTTTTTTATCTAAATTATTTTCAATATTAGGGGCTAGGAGAAATAGCCCCACTTTGAATGCGCTACTATAAAGGACTATTTTAAACTAAGAAAAATAGTTAAATCAAATATCCCTTTCATAAGAAAAGGTTTTTGTATTGTTATATTTTTAAAATTCATTCAAAAATATATTTTAAGCCAATTAAATGTTAAAATAAACTTGCCGTTAGAAGCTCAACCTTAAAGAGATGCAGATTAAAACAACTTTAATATTCATTTTCACGTGTTTTTCAGATGTGTTGCTAAAGTCTCCTAATGTTTGAACTTTATACTTCTTCAGAGCAAGGTATTCATAAAATGAGGTGTCTCTTGATACTATTTCCTGTCAAAGGACCTCTAAATACTCTGTCATCGTGTGTTAACGTCTTTCTTTCAATAATTTTAGTCACTTACTGAGTTGACTCAAATATCCAACAACAAATAATTCCAACTTATAGTCGATTGATGAGCTATTGACAGAGAGTAATGGTTAGAAATTATATAAAATACATTTCCTGCTATTAACAAAACAAATCACTCAAGTCATCATAAATGATTGTTATTCGTGCTATAAATAATGCAATATTAATCCATATCAAAACCAGAATAGGTTCAGCAAATAACAGTTGTCAGATCATCATCAAGATCAATTTTTTCTGAAATAATTAATTTTGATTCATGTTTGTCTTTGTTTTTTAGTTAGGTATTGCTATTTTGAGAATACAATCCTAACAAATATTTCTTTACTCAAACGTTTATTCCCGGCATAAATTATAGACACCAGTGTACTTATTAGTCTGAGATCATGATGGGTGATTGTTAACAAACTAACCTTCCCTCCCTTTTTTTTACTATTTGCCTCCTCCCCCTTTAACCCGTTTCCGGTTGAACATAGCCATGAAGCCTTAAAAATTAATTAATGCAGACGATATTTTGAAATCGCCCAGACCTCGTATCCACTATATTAATTAATCTTTTACTTTTACTCTTTGCTTTATGTAAAAGTTCCCTATTAATCTTCTATACGTCCAGTTAATTCTAAAGTCCTTAAATATTTTCCTAAGTGTATTCTACCCGCTCGAATGTATTTTTCCAGTAGATGATACAAGCACATACTTTTACCTTTACGTCTAGATTTCTTTCCTTTAATATCCTTATCAATCCAAAGTCAACTATGGCTGTGTTTCCTTACTAAAAACAATCTGGTATTTTCCTAATAATATTTATATCTTCTTTTCTAGCAGATTATTGAGAATTCTAGCTATTGCCACGTATGATATCTGTAGTCACTGTATTACTTGGCTTTATCTTTCTTCATGAGTGATATGCATAAAGTATAAGGGCGCAAAGTCAAGGAAATATATTCTGAATTTCCGACATTAACCTGGAGTAAGGATTTAAAAATTCTTTTGAAATAAATGAATATCTGGATAATTCGATATGTGTTAATTTAAAAAATTAGATAAATTGAACCCACCATGATTCCCGGTGAAATTCCTATTTGAATCAATGATCAAATATGGCATTTAATTAAACTTTTAAAAAGGAAATATTTGAATAATTCTAAGCTTATCTGTTTTTTTTTTAAGCTTGTATTCATTTCAAACCTAATTTAACGAGCTCTATTAAATCATTATTAAATGCCAAGACTGTCATATAAAGTTAGAGTAATTGACGCAAAGTAAAGGATAAAACGGGGAATTCTTCACCGGCGGCAAGTGGGTTTCCTATAAGAGGGGATGTGTTGGCTCATCTTTCATCGCTTCTGTGTGACAATGTAATCCCGTGAAGCCCTAACTGACTTACTGACTGACTGATTTAAGTCTTCAATTTTGGTATGTTAATTTTTCCAAGCTTTAATTAAAAAAATATATATATTTTGCATATATGTATTGGGTATGTTTTTTATATATCTTATTACAATTTATAAAATGTGTGTTTTTATATGTAGAAAATTCTAAGGTTATTAATTTATTGTGTACCAACTGTCTAGATATTCATAAGAGTGGTTAATTCAAATTTTATATATTTAAAATAGTTTTTAGATATCATTTGGACTTCGAATTAAAAAGGTTCAACTGTACTATGGTAGATAAATAAATGGCCAATTAAAACATGACTGTCAGAAATAATAATATGAACATAAGTGTTTAAGAAGTAAGTACCAGAGTAGAAATGATCAAGTCCCTGTTCAAATGAACTCACCTTGCATACGAGATCATTGAAGCGGGTCCTCGGATGCCAGCCGTACCCCTTGCCATCCGAATCAGAGACGTCGTCTACTATGCCCGAGTCCAGTCTCTTCTCGCCGTCACCTAGGACCACGTTGTACCTCACACGACACTGATGGTCGAAACCTGTTAATCTGTTGAGGTAGACGGAGACTCGGCCGTCAGCACTGCCGCCTGTGCCGAACAGACCCACTGAAAAATGTTAAGATGGGGTGCTAGTGAATGTGAGTTTAGGGAAGTATTTTTGAAATTTTTATAGCATAAACATTTTTGGCCAAAATAAATCAAATATTTCTTCTATAGAAACATATAGTTTAGTTTTCTGCACATGCTAATCTCAACAGTCCTTGAATATCTGTCAAGGGGGTCCTAGAATTTAATGACAACTTTTTCTCTTAATTTAAAAAGTTTGTCACCAAATGCCACCATGCTCATGCCAGATATTCTAAAACTGTTGAGATTATCACGTGTAGAAAACTAAACTATATGTTTCTATAGAAGAAAAATTTGATTTATTTTGCTCAACAAATGTTTATACTATAAAAACTGCCAAATTAGCGCACTAAATTTGCGCTCACTAGCACCCAACCTAAAGTTCAGTTATTTCAAGGGATTAAGTTTGTCATATGACAATATTATATAAATTACTCGAATCAGCCACTAGGATCTCTTAACGTAAACTCCATTCATGGTAGGAATTACTCTATGAAAGGTCTTTTTTCCTACCAATATTCTACTATATAATAGATTTCTGGTAGGGAAAAAGGCCTTTCAGAAAACAATTCCTACGGTGAACAGACTTTAAGCATCAGTGCTTAGAGATGTGGTATCGAAAGAAAAGTATCGATATTGTACTCATTAAAAGTATCGGAAGAAAAATATCGATACCGTACTGGTATCGAAAGAAAGTATCGATAACAGTAAGTATCGGTATCAATATTTTAATCTAATTTTTTTTCTTGTAGTAATTTTAACTTCAACTTTTGCATCATAAATGTATTTTCATTTAAACATTGAAAATTATAATGGTTTTTAATACTTTGAAAAAAATTTTAGAAGATACTTTTTCGCTATTCAACTTCTTAAAAAATTTCCATAATTTACTTCTGGGAGGTGCAATTTTTAACTACATTCATCGTTTATGTACTCTATCAAGATAGATTATTAACTATTTACAAACAAAAGAAGAATGGATGCCCTGCCCTGCTTCATCTGCTTAAACAACACAGATAAACTTTTCTCCTTATTTGCTTTGGGCATCCTTAATATAAGTTGACTGATTTCATTGAGCTCTACAAAAGCTTATTTTGTTTAGTTTGTGATGATTGTGCTCATCGATAAAGGAAGGAGTAGGAGACTGTCACTCGGCCCCGTCAGGTAGGCTATATTGATAAACAAAGATGAAAGAACAGTTATTATGAGCTAGAAGAGATTGAATGCTAGAGTTGATTCTTGATTGTCAGCAGAAAATGAGTGAGAATTAAGAAATAGTATAATTTGTTATTCCTCCACAGTCCACCCTAGTAAACATTTAATCCAAGCATGAGTTAGGAAACCAAATAAGCTAAGGTGTTGGTTCTGGCTATCTCCGGGTATTTATAAAAAAAGAACTAATATACAGTCTGTCCCCAACATCTACTGCTAAGCCTAACTTCCATATTCTATGACTAAAAAACCAGTCTTACTACCCCTTCTGATTATACGCCTATGCAATACATTACGCTAGTGGTTATAGGGTTTAGGAAGGTTATAATTATAGTAATTGTACCCACATTTGCGTGGAGAGAGAGTGGAAAATATGTTCAAACCACTCTCAGTACATCCGACCAGGATTCAAACCTCAATATTCACGTTATTGGCAGTCTAATCTACTGCGAGAGTTGTGCGTTAGACCACGTGGCCACCAATATCTTAAAGTAATTACAAATATGGGCTACAAAACGCTTCCTTTACGAAATACAGCGCTTGAAAAGTTCATTGACTTTTTTTTAATTTGAGATAATATATATATAAAAATAAGGCTCAAAATGAAAAAAAAAATTGTTTACTTATCAACCAAAAGATAATGCAAATAGCATCGATTAAAATTAAATACATGCGAAAAATAAAACATTAAAATACTTTAAGAATATTATTTTTAAATTAAAAGAATAAAGAAAGATGTATAGCTACAACAAACCTTAAATAATATTAATAATAATAATAATAATAATAATAATAATAATAATAATAATAATAATAATAATAAGTTGAAAATCTTTCTAGATGCTGAAACTGTAAATCAACCCTTGACATCATTCGTAGCTCAGTTTGTAGAAGTATTGGCCAGTACTAATTTAGCTTTTGTGTAGGGGACGCCCGAATTTACTAATCGTACATCCTTTCCGTGAAGGCTCTTTCCATGCCCCGATGAGATGAGATGAGGATTATAGTGAGTATGATGGTGTGGAACCAGTGGAAACACTTAAACCTAGCTTAATAAGCTTAACCAACCAAACCTTGGTGACTCTTGGGGTAGAGAAAAATACCAACAGTACCAGCTGGGAATCGAAATTGGGACCCCTAAGCTAGTAGCCAGGTGCATTGACCACTACGACACGGGGCCGGTTGTTATTTTAGTGAAAATCTTTGAACTGAAGATAGATGATGTGTTACCTATATCTTTGGTGCCATGAGGGTAGATGGCGAGGTTCCAGTCGAACCCTCCGAAGGTGAAGTACGTCGTTTCAAATTTCTGCGCGTTCCCCTTTCCTACCGAAGACGATGGTCCGGAGGCTGCGTTGGGCCCTTGATGAACGGCGTTGTTGGTGTGATGGTGACGGTGGTGGTGATGGTGGAGGGACCCGAATATCGATTGCGGCACTCGAAACTCGGTGTCGTAGATCGTCCTAACATTTCCCATCGACAGTTCTAACTGGAACTCCCCGTTAGTGTCGGTAAAGTTCCTCCCGTACAGATCACTCACGGGGATATAGTTCCGGTTACCTTGCGCAGGGGAGTCATACGTGAACTTGACTTGTTTCCCGGAGAAGGCCTCGTTCACACTGAAGTGCTCTCTGTTAAGGAGAGTGAAAGTGAAGTCGACGTACACCCTCATTCCTTCTGAAGGGTTCCTCCAAACCAAATAAACCCCGAGCACTTTGTCCGTCCTTGAGAATGTTATGGCCCATCTCTGGTAGCCACACGCGAACTCTTTGGATGTGACGTCACGTTCCAAGTCTCGGGTCACAGATTTCGTCACAATAAACGTGAAGACGTGGGTGTTTGCCCGGTCATGAAGCTTGGCGAACCGGTAGAGGAGTGACATCTTCTGAGGAGGCTACGAAAAACGTCTGTCACAGCATCTGGAACACCATATAAGTATATATCAGAAAAATCACTTAAAAACACGAGCAAGTATATTAATTTTCTGAAAATTGAAAAATGACACCTGGACACGGGAATCGAACCCGGGACCTCTGGCTTAGTACGCCAATGCTCTAACCACTGAGCTATCTAGGATTCGTCTCGTGCCCTGGGTCATTCTTCACTCATATTTTAAGGCAGAGTCTATGATGGACTGGCGGAAATCGTCGGCTACAAGTATGTGATTATATTAATATCACGAGCCATCGGATAACGCAGCCATCTGCGACTCGGTAGTTGGCTGTTATGCTGCCATTTGCACA
>CABFWB010000419.1:267747-295649 GCA_902151455.1 Timema bartmani | reverse complement strand
AGCCAACTACCGAGTCGCAGATGGCTGCGTTATCCGATGGCTCGTGATATTAATATAATCACATACTTGTAGCCGACGATTTCCGCCAGTCCATCATAGACTCTGCCTTAAAATATGAGTGAAGAATGACCCAGGGCACGAGACGAATCCTAGATAGCTCAGTGGTTAGAGCATTGGCGTACTAAGCCAGAGGTCCCGGGTTCAATTCCCGTGTCCAGGTGTCATTTTTCAATTTTCAGAATATGATATCTAGTGGAGTAATTCCCTACTAATAAGCATAAATAATAGCTCTGGCTATTAATTCTTAATAAAGTATATTAATATTAAAGAATAACAGAAGTTACACATTGTTTTGCTTCAAATAAACAGGAGAAAAACTCTTCATTTTATTGAGTCGAACAGGTGTTTAACTAATTAATTTTTTATAATAATGAATGTTGGATACTAAGCCAATAAAATATATTAATTTCATTACTAATCACTCAGTCAATCAGACTGACTCATATAATCTTCATAAAATAAAATGTTGTCTAATTTTCAACTATACATTATAATTCATGATTTTTAATGTGTTTCGTGTTACTTTGTTGTTTATATTTTTCAGGTATATTTATTGTGTTTCATTCTTGCAATGTAACTTCTCATTCTTATACTATTTAATCGACTTTAAATTGACATTAAGCTCAACATTTAATATCAAAGTCTTACCATTATTTTTAATAATGCTCCTTACTTCAATTCATAATTTAAAATGTTTTCTATAATGCTTTAAAAAAGTATTCAAAATTGTAAAATTCCAGCTTTGAGGTCCACACATTAGTGAACATGGGCTACTAATCTTATAATTTCAGACGTCTGTGTGCGGGAAATATTGCGCAATGTTCAAGACAGACAGACAAACTCTTTATTTTATTACTATCGATATTATCGACCACGCGTAGCGAGGTTATCTTTTAACGCAACCTTTTGTCATTTTGTATTTCTCTCCTGATCTTTACTACAAGATAAATGTCAAATACGTTGATAAATTTTAACTGAACATAGCAGGGATCCTCTGAACTTAGAACAAACGATGTATGTACAGAATAACAAATGATATTTTGATCTGATTATCCGTTTTAATATGGTAGCCACTCACATTTTTTTAATAGCTCTTATCTAGTAATTTGTATTCAAAGTACTAGGCGATCTATTGAGTATCCAAGGCGTATTTTTTAAAAACTTTAGCATTTTGGGAAAATGACGTTCAAAGCTGCGTGAACAGTGGTTATTTTATATGAATTAATGAATATAATATTAATTGGTTTTGTGTCTAACCTGATCACCAAGGAATAGATATCAAATTCATATCTGTAGTTTGTGAATACAGAATGGTACAATATTTTATAAAGTATCAAATAACAATTAAAAACCAACGCGATGAAAGTTTAGTTAATACATATTTCCCCTAAAGGATCATTATTTAATCGCCCAGTTTTGGTATAAAAATACTGAGAGTAACACTATTAAATGAACAATTATTTGAACGGATATAGTATGATAACGACGACAATATCTAAATACCATGGCACACAAGCTGTTCGGCCCAGGTTCACATAATGCTCTGCCAAATTTCATTAAAATTGATTTACAAATTTTACAGTTATTGTGGAACAAATATCCGGACAGAAAGATGAAATACAAAACACTCAATTTAATCAGAGACACGCTACGCTCGGCAAATAAACTGCCTTATGTTACGTATATTGGTAGAAAGAACGTCTCTGTGATCTCGTGGTCAGAGATCCTGGCTATAGATCCAGAGGTCCAGGGTTCAATCCTCAGCGCTTACACATTTTCTGTGAAGCTGTGGGTAT
The DNA here is from genome assembly GCA_902151455.1 of Timema bartmani. Taxonomy (NCBI): domain Eukaryota; kingdom Metazoa; phylum Arthropoda; class Insecta; order Phasmatodea; family Timematidae; genus Timema; species Timema bartmani. The sequence goes on along the minus strand of CABFWB010000419.1, from coordinate 293,793 downwards.
GGAACGGGATCAACTCAGCCTCGCGAGGATAACATTAGGAGCAACTTGAATAAAGAAGTAGCAGCTCCAGTCTAGAAAACTGAGATCAACGGCTGCAAGGTTCATTGTGCTGGCCATACGAAACCCTCTACCCGCCGAAATTTGAACTATCTTCACAAACAAATGGCGGCCGCTTGGTCGGTGTAGCTCGATCGTGATATGACACCATGGAGTTTTATTTTTAGAATGATAAATATTATTGTTGTTCACCTAATATATTATGATGAACTAGCTAATATATATACATATACTATCCATAACATATATATTATATAGATAATACATATTATCTATAAATTATAATATAATATAGTATTCTGAACAAACAAATAACATAAACATTAAGTTAATTAACTGCGCTGATAATTTAAAATATGCCAAACTGTAGAGTACTGTACAGTACATATCCCACTACATATTGTTATATTACAACATGCTTGTGCCCCGAAACGGGTGGTTCAAGGGCAAAACCCTTTGGTGACGTTTGGTGAGTGTACGTTTTACCATATGGTTTTACGATCATTAAGGGATGGCCACTCCTTGCTAATTTTGACTGTAGCATTTCAAAGTATTGACAGTTTATTTCAAATTTATTGATAAGTATATTTAATGCGTTAAATCGTGTCAGTGCATTTATGATACTTGATAGTAAAGCTCGGTTGTAGGCTTGAGATATATTTTAATGATAGATTGGTTCTCTCACGACATTTCACGTTCAATATGTTTTTAACCCTCTCCATGTTTGGTAAAAAAAAGAATCTCTTTAAGGTGTATTGTAACGATATATTTATAAACTCATCTGACTGCCCTATGAGAGTTAGTGAAAACTTTTGGACACTAAATTTCAACTTATTTTCGAAATGAGTCAACCAAATATGGTGATTACTTTCCTCTATTTGTATTTACGGTTCATCACAGTGTAAATTGAGCAATGCATTGAAACAGTGCTCACATCTTGAGTGAATAGCCTTCATAAAATCTATAACTTAGTCAAAGTAGGATGATACTCAGAAAAATATATCATTTTTACGATAAAACCGGATAAGGTACCTATTATAGGAAAAATGTTCTTATATTTACTGTGAGTTTTAATTGAAACAGTCAAAAGGCAATCCACCCAATTTCCTGGACAGAAATTGGTTATAAGGTGGAAGAGTTTGAAATAGTCAAAAGGCAAGCCACCCAATTTCCCGGACTGAAAGTGATTACAAGGTGGAAGAGATTGAAATAATCTAAAGGCAATCCACCCAATTTGCCGGACAGAAAGTGATTATAAGGTGGAAGATATTGAAATAATCAAAAGGCAATTCACCCAATTTCCCGGACAGAAAGTGATTATAAGGTGGAAGGGATTGAAATAATCTAAAGGCAATCCACCCAATTTGCCGGACAGAAAGTGATTACAAGGTGGAAGAGATTGAAATGAAATAGTCAAAAGGCAAGCCACCCAATTTCCCGGACAGAAAGTGATTATAAGGTGGAAGAGATTGAAATAGTCAAAAGGCAAGCCACCCAATTTCCCGTTTACAAGGTGGAAGAGATTGAAATAATCTAAAGGCAATCCACCCAATTTGCCGGACAGAAAGTGATTATAAGGTGGAAGAGATTAATATACCGTATCCGTATGCACAAGAATAGGAAAATCACTATTATATTATTATCAATTTTATTAATTAATATTCAACTGAAAGCTATAATATCCTTTAATTCATATAAACAGCTTTTATCGCAAGTGTAATTAGTAATTGATATTAAAAAAGTTATTATCTTTACCACATGGTATATTAAAGAGCTAGTCCTAACTCTCTTCGTCCAACATAGCTTGTGTAAGTTTAAAGGAATATTAATTCTTATCTAATGAAACACATAGAGCGTGCACAAAACGAGCCGTATCAAACCCTAACGCATGAAGGTTAACTATAGTTTCCGCACACATGTATAAATAGTACACTATGTATGCATATATATGTATAAATATCGTTGGAAACAAGATAAACAAAAATATATAAAAGTGATTAACCTCAATAAGGGCATAAACAGAGGAAGCTGAAACCAGCTAGTGTTAAAAAATGACCCAGTAAACAATTTAAAGTGAATTGGTTGTTTTCTAAAAACTAGTCGATAATTTGTTTATTCATTAGCTATATTTATATACTCCCCATACACATGAATTTGAAATGAAACAACCACTAAGCTATTCATCTGGAAGTGAAATGTTAAAGTGAAACCGTCCAATGCCCGTGGGTTGAAGGGAGAATGGGGGGTATACATGTACACTATGCTCATGGGGTCAAGGGGACAATTTATTTATTTAAGGCATTTAATGTGCACTTTCTGAACCAACTGATTATATCAGCAAACGAGAATTTCTATGAGCGAGAGTGAAAGGACTCACCCATTTTGCCTGGAAAGGTATTTTCACTCACCTTATAGGTTTTTTTTACATCCCACAATCGACAGGATACCTATGGCTTTACTTCCCTCACCATGCCCCCCCTTCCCCCCCCCTCAACCCCCAAGGAAGTTTCTATTGCCCAAGAAAAATCCATCAACCCAGCTAGAACCCACGAACATTGGTTCCTAAGGCGAGCACGTAAAGTGAAGAAGAAGCACTTTATACGATAGAGGGTTGATCGCAAGGTAAAAATTAAGGCAGAGAGAGAGAGAATTGTCAGGAAAAAATAAACCACCGCTTAGGAAACCAATGTAGACCAAAACCAATGATTTACGCCCAATGGAAACATAAGACGTTCGATAGTAGCCATGCAGTTCCCTCAGCATTGCTATCCAATGTATCAATATCTTCAATGTGAAACTCATTGTGAAAATTGATGCTATACATCGATCGATGTCATAACTTTGGGAAAACCAAGTGAAATTTGTCTGAGGTGATGATTCTAGATAAGAGACCTATTATAGTTAAGTTGCTCAGCTATCAGTCACGTTCCTTAGTATTTCACGGTAAAAGTTATTTGAAAAACACTCTAATTGTAATTACAGAATCGCTGATGTCATCACCCAGCCGGTAGTATAATGCCTTTACAGAAAATCCTTTATAAAACTTACATTTTTTTAATCACCACGTTTTATTACCTGTTCTGGTTATAAACATATAACAGGATAGGTATGAGGAAGGAATAATTTTAGAGGTAATCTAACCACATTTGCGTGGAAGGAGAGCGGGAAACCATTTTGGGGGGAAAAAACCTCAATGTACCTGACCCAGATTGGGACTCCCATCTCGCCGTTATCAGAAAACCTGTCTAACACAAGAGTGATGCCTTAGACCATTCGACCACTGAAGAAGATTTTATAACTTATTCTAACAACAAAATAACTGCAAGCTATGGCACACAAACACTATAGGATGAATACAATGAATCAATCTAAAGAATGAACTAATGTCTTATAGAAGCAATAATGACCCCTTGATTGTAATGGGTGACTTTAACATCGAACTCTTATCTCATTCATCTGATAAGCATTGAATGGAATACTTTTTTGCCTTATGCAACCTGAATCTTTGTCAAATGCAAGCAATGCACCATACTTTAAACTCTCAAAAATGTCTTGATCTAATAATAAGTCAGGATTTTCCCATCATGAATTAATTTGGTTATTGTACTCTTGATATACAGAGTGTTTAGAAACTTATAGCCCAAACATCACAGATAAATTTGTTTGAACCAAAAGTAATACAAAAGCCCTGTACACTTACAAACGGAAAACTATGCTAATACCATTCAATTGTGCTCAAAGTTTTGGTGTACAGCGCCGAGAGAGCAAAGCTGTTCAAGAATGCGTGTACAATAGGTTGCATATGAGTTATACGCACGGCACTGCAAAACTTGGAGCATGGAAGCAGAACCTACTATAATTAATAGTAAACAACAGACCAGTCCATATAGAACTGCAAATACGTCATGAGGGTAATCATTAATGATCCTACATCACAAAAAGTGGTTGCCACTATTACATGTTCCGTGCCACGTGCCTAACTCCTATGCACCAAACTTTTAACACAATTTAAAGATATTAGCATAGGTTTTCGGTTGTAAGGGAATAGGGATTTTGTATTACTTTTGGTTCAAACAACCTACATGTGCAGTTTGGAGTATGAGTTCCAGAACACCCTCCCTGTATATTCCAGAATTCCCGTTTATAATATGAGCATGGATCCTTATGTTGAGAGATTTTGTTTCACTTTCCTGGCAGAACCTAATGGCTAATAATTAGAACGGTGCACCACACAGACCTTCTCACTCCCTAATAAAAATGATTATACTTCTAGCTCATAGTATATGTGAAACGAAACAGTATACATTGCTATAGCAGTGTGATTGGGAAAAATAACATCGCATTTCACCAAAGAATATATATAAAATATACACCGTTACAGAAACATATTATTTGTTCTGTGCATTTTCAAAATCCCATTTCCCAAATGATTATGATCATGTAATAAGGATGACAAAAAAGAGGATGTCAAAACATTTATGGATATTAATTATGTAGGAAAAAGACCGCAACGCAGGCCAAGAAAGAGATGGGAGAAATACATAGCATAAAGTGTGCAAGTTAGAGGAAAAGAATGGAATCAATTAAAAGAGGAAGGATGTTGGAAAGATATAGATATATGTAGGCATTTTACTAAACTTACCCGGCACAGGCTGTAAACAATAATTGATGATTTCACAAAGATCTATTTAAATAAATCTATGGTGCACCATATATTCATTCTGGCTCCTTTGCCTGAAAATCAAGACATTTACTAAAAACTAGTATGATTTGTGAAACGACATAATAAACATTTTAGCAGAAACATTCCACCACAGAGTATTAATGAAATAAAACACACTCTTACATCCTAGGGGTGCGAGAAAGTAAAAATTATATTTGTCTATATCAAAATAAAAATTGTTAATTATTTTTTCAAATAACAATTCTATTCTTGTTTTTAAGATTTATATAATTTTCCTATGATGAGGTATTTCTTAGCTCAAAGTTTTGGGGAGAAATGATCAAATTTATATATTGCCACTTATTTAAAGTATCCTCAAATTAGTTTTCTTGGGAAAATGAGACCCACCATTTTGTTTATTATGTGTGACTCTGCCAGCCTTCAATTCGATTCAATTGATTTTCCTTATTTCTAATGATATTTTACTGTGGTTATCCATGGCTAATATTTCTTGCATTATTTGTATGATAGTTTTGTTGTTGATATTTATCTATGACTTTGTTACTCAAAGTTTCTTTGTTTTTGATAACAGACTATGGTGCATATTAATATTTGAAAGAATTAACAAATTCAGGTTAGTATTTTATTAATTTTCTAATCATACCTTGTTTTATAAATATTATATCTCCACCTGATGCCCAATTTTTAATAGTAAGGGCCAAAATTGAGATATAATTTATAATTATTTTTGTGTTATTTTATAGGTATTAATAATATAATATATCAAAAGTGATAGTTAAAGATCATAAAATAGACTAGCTTGATGTATGAATATATAATAGTATCTATATCTGGTAGTTTTATAAAGACCAGATAAGGCACTTTCTATATAAACTGTAGTAGTACTACAATATAATTTTGTTTCACCAAGCCTTCCCCATACGTAACACATTAACGTAGTCCATACATATTTAGTACGTAAGCCTATAGACCAAATGGGTAGTGGCAAACAGTGACAAAAATATATAGTCTGGTCTTTCTCTCTCTTTAATATTAAAATAAAGACATTTACCATAAACTCTAAAATTTGCGGAACGAAAGAATATAATAGATTGTTGCATAAACTTCCCTTCAATGATCATAAATGGAATAATATAAACAGTTATAGAGACATTAAGAAAAGAGGAGCATCTTTGTTCACCAAATAACTTAAAACTCACTCTCATGTTTTTACCTACTCCATAAAAAATATATATCATTGCTTATAGCTCAGAAACTATTGGTTTTATAAAAATATATTTCAGTTAAAAATAGTTTTAATTTTAACAGTACTAACTTTCAACCTAACAATGATAAGTTATTTATTCTCTCAAATAGTTGCGGAAATATGATAAAAATTGAAAATATTTATTTTTTAAAGTGCCCTCAAAGTCATTTTTGTAGGAAAATGAAAATTGCCATTTTTTTGTATGGCTAAACAAAGCTTAGATACAAAATTTAACATCAATCTTTAAGTGAATTTTGAGAAAAACTTTTTTATCTGTTTTTGCCGTTAAGCAAACTTCCTTTTGATTTTAGAGTTAATTATTAAAAAAAAACCTTGGGGGGACCTTATGGTACGTCAAGTTTTAATCCAATATATATAAACAGGAAAACGACAAAGAGATGGCAATTTTAACACCACTTTTCGTTTTCAGGTAGTCAGGATAAGTGAACATTTATCAAAATATTGAGTTTGATTTTTTTGATAATCACAATACTCCTCTCTCCGAGGGGTCGAGAGAGAGGAAAGATGGGGGTATAAATAATCTTTGTATATATCTGTTTAGGTTCCTCCTGTTGACGACGCCAATAAATACGATGTTCAGAAGGAAAGTTGCCGTCAAAGAACAGCAGATGTTTGGGTTCAAAGAGGAGGAGGTAAAACCCGAGTGTTACCATCCGTTCACGGAGGAGGCTCAAGTGTTGTTGAAGAAGCGCCAGTATAACACCGCCCTCAAGTACCTGGATATCTCTCTGGACTTCACTCCGGACAATCCCCTCACTCTGGCAACCAAGAGTGGGTCAGTGGAACTCAAATATAACTTTGACTTAAGATAGTTTATCTTATCATTTGAAATACTTTGGGAGGAAATTGCAATACAGGTTAAACTAAATTTGAGGACATTTTAAGAGACTGTACGAGTATAAATTCCCAATTTGGTGGGCACGTGGTCTAATCATTAAGAGCGTTTAGTCTGGTTTGTAAGCTGAGTGTACTAAATCTTACTTAATCAGCTTCCACTCTCCTACTATGCAAACGTGGATTCCAATAAATTTCCTTCAGAGAGTACCTTCCTAAACACATACACACATAGAGCTTGGATTTAAACTTACCTTACTAATTTTAGCTATCTTCATTTTATTAATATTAATTACCTTACTAAGCTAATAGTTATTAATAATTATATTCTGATTATTACTTATTTCCCTTCATGGCCATCAGAACATGAGTTCTCCATTTAACCGAAACCTCCATCGAATACCTAGCATGACACCCAAATTACATCAAGTTCATCTATCCACTATCCTTCCATCGGCGTTCTAGCCTACCAAGTTGTCTTTTGTCGTCAAGTTTCCCAACTAAAATTTTGAGCACACGCCTGTAATCATCCATACGTGCCATGTATTCACCCAACCTCAACCAGCGTACCTTGACTAGGTATATTTGTAGATGCAGTGGAGATGCTCTCTACGTAACTTTCTCCATTCTCTAGTTTTTTCATCTCTCTTAGGCCCAAATATTTTTTTAACTACTTTATTTTCAAAAACTATCAATTTATTATCTTGGTACATCTGTAAAATACATCGGATAATATTAAAGCTTCGTATTTTTTCAATTTAATATAATACCAGATGACATCAGCTTACGAAAGCATTCCCTACAAACATTCTGGTTTTGATCTCCTCTTTAATTTCATTCCTATGTGTTTGTACATTTCTCATGTATTTGAATTTGTCATATTCTCAAATACTAATATTGTTTATATCTGTGTCACCGTTGCATTGGGTACTGAATATCAACACACAGTCAGGTGTAGTATGATTTTGGTAAGAATAACAGTAGAAGTTAGTTACTAAAATTACTAAAACTATTTAATATATTCATACATAAAGTCATGTTATCTGCAGATATCACATTTGATAGATATTATCAATATCTATAAATAGAAGCTATGCATCACTTTGGCCCCATAAGAGTAAGATTAATATTGATCCTACACACTGCGGAGGAGGCTCTGAGGAGAATAACTTTCACTATAAGGTTAACAAATGGCCATTTTTAATTTTGGTGGCCATTTTGAACTTCCGGACAGGTTAATGCAGATTACAACATGTTCCAGATTCATGCATATTTATGTGATTTCGTGAAAGTTACAGCTAGTTTCAACACGTTCTGACATGTTACGACATGTTGGAATATTTAAGAACATGTTTAAACCTATTGGAACATGCTGGAACGTTACGAATCGTGTTGGAACATGTCGGAATATGCACAAACCTACACGAAACCAGACCATGTCGTATACTGTCTGAACCTGTCTGGAAATAATTCAAAATGGCCACCAAAATTCAAAATTGCCACCAAAATTAAAAAAGGCTGCCTGCTAAACTTATAGGTAATGTGACTCTCCTCATGATCCCCCTTAGAAGTGAGGCAGATAAATGTTAATCTAACTGTAGGAAAGTGATGCAGAATTCTCATTTCAACTTCTACCCATGTATGTTTTATCCATATTTGTTTTAAGACCTACAGTGCTTCTATACTATTTTTAATTAAAAGTTTGGCATTCCTTTTACTTAGAACCTCTTGGTTACCCAGAAAATCTACATTATCTTCATAAGTCAACAAATGATTCGTGGCAATTAATGTCAGCCTCAGTGATCTCTTTCAAGGAACTTACTACATATTCAAGTGCAGAGTTAATTAGAAGAAGGGATAAAGAATCTCCTTAGTAAGCCATTGGAAACTCCAAATGTATTTGCTACTTTATTTTACACAAGCATGCTTGCCCTAGTTTCTCTTCAAACACATTAGAATAAGCCTAATCAATTGGTTGGGTATTTCAAAATCAACTAAAATGTAGAACAATTGTGACCTCTTGGAAGAATTATACAGGATGTTTCTTAACTCTATGACCAAGCTTAAGCCACAACATCTATGGGCAGAAGGTAAGAGAAAATTATATTTAAAAATGTTTGGAAAAGTCATCTTGTATTACAACAAAGCCGGGACTACGCAGCTGTAAGTACGTACGTGTACATCAAGTTGCATATAATCAGGTGGAAACATTACAGCAGGCATTCACAACACCCTCCTTGACCTTGTTAAAACAGTATCCGTCGGTTGAATTTGACGTGGGCTCACCTTTCGGCAACGTTGCTCGCGGCCGGGAACTTCTTCCCGCCTAATGTTATGCAACTTGTTGTACACGCACGTAATTGCAGCTGCGTACTCACGGCGTTGTTGAGATTAAATTGCACTTTCATTTAGTTGTGCAAGATTACTTTTTCAGACATTTTTATACTAGGATTTTCTGTCTCTTTCTGCTCACATATGCTGTGGTTTAAGTTTCGGTGGATAATTTAGAAACAACCTGTATGTATTTTTGAAAAGTATAAACAATTAAGGTACACTTCCAAAGTATTTGATTAATTTAGGTGGGGTGCTAGTGAGCACCAGTTTAGTGCATTAATTTTGCAGTTTTTATAGCATAAACAATTTTTGGCAAAAATAGATCAAATATTTATTCTATAGAAACATAGAGTTTAGCTTTCTGCACATGCTAATCTCAACAGTTCTTGAATATCTCTCATGAGCATAGCGGCATTTGGTGCCAAACTTTTTAAACGCAGTGAAAAAGTTGTCACTAAATTCCAGGACACCCTTGACAGATATTAAAGAACTGTTTAGATTAGCATGTGCGGAAAACTAAACTCTATGTTTCTATAGAATAAATATTTGATCTATTTTTGCCAAAAAATGTTTATCCTATAAAAACTTCGAAAATACTGCCCTAAACTCACGCTCACTAGCACCCCATCTTAATGTTGACCTGTTCCTTTTTATAAATCCGCACTGTTGATCGTCCATTGCTTCCATATGCACATGGATTATATACATTTTTTTATCCATTAAGTAGTTTCCTAGCCTCTTTTCAGATCAACTGGACTGCATTTCTTTATAAAACCTAAACTGTCTTTTATTTAATAATAACCGCACCAGTAAATATTCACACAAAGTCATTAGTTTAGTTGTATCTAGTTGTCCGGTGGTCCAGGAATTAAACTCAGCTGGCTACACTAACAGTTATTTTATTTAATGACTTTCACTACCCCTCTAGACAAATACGCATACATTTGATAACTACTGGGTTTTCAAGTGTTAAATCTGATTAGATATCACAAACTTTATAATTTGTTGGAAGCATTTAAATACCTCTGTAGTTAATTAATATATATGTGTTTGTCTAGAGTAGTGATTACCCACCAAGATCCCGTCATTCCGTGTCCAGGGCTACGTAAGAATTTGCAGAAAACGTTTTTTATCAGTCTACTCATAATTTTTGAGGAAATATGTTAAGAGAACTTGTGTATTCGAAGAAGACGAGGATAAGAAAACCTGTAATAGTTTTAAAGGTAAGGCGCATATGAATATTGAAAAGTCAAGTTCAGTTACCGAAGGACAGTAATTAGTAAATAGAAATGGGTGATAGATATTATTGAAATATTGTATTCAAAAGTATGAGTTAATTATTATCTACCAACCCTACTGGTTTACACCCCTATTTCGTAATTCACCCCTTAGTTACTCTATGCTATTAGGAACTGGAAAGTTCATTGCTGTACTTACAAAAGTATGCCAACTATCCCTATCATGGACTAGTTATATCCAATTGAACCTAATATGTGTCAGCCTGGCAGGGGTTCCCGATATTTAACGAAATGGCTTAAAGCTTGCCACAAACCGAATAGGATCGGAACCGATCGGAACGGTCGGAATCAGAATCCTAAGAACGGAAACAAGTTTTGTCCGCACACTGGTTTGGAATTCAATTCAAGTCAGTCGGAAGGCAGCAACCAGAAAGGTACATCGATTTTAGTTATATGTTAATAGTGAGTGATAGCCGCAGTGAAAATCAGGCAATGGTGGTTGCTCTGTACATGGCTGCCAATGCCAATGAACAAAAAGAAGAAGTGGCTAGAACAATACTTTGAGAGCACGAGATGAAACATAAAATCTACGAGATTTCCTCCCACGCATTTTCCTTTTTAACACAGTTATACTACTCTTTGTTAACAATGTAATAAATTATAAGATACTGTTGAACTAAATTGATTATTTGTTCTTCAAAACATATTTTTTAAATAATCAAAAATTGTTAAGGAACAGGAAAACAACATCAACAAATGTTAACTGAGCGTGAGTGTAGAATGTAGATGATGCAATACTCCAGTGCTGAAGACGCATGCGCATGGATTTGGAATCCTTCAAAATATTCCTTCCTGGCAAACCGATTCGTTCCGTTCTGATCCGACGTTGACGTTTCTGATCCGACCCGAGCCAGTGCGCGGCAATCTTTGGCGTTCCTTCAAATCAGTTTGTGAATCACTGATCTAGAGGGAGAGTGGGAATTAATTAAAGAAAAATAATAGCTCTCAGTGTAGCCAGGTAAGATTATGTGTGAATACTCGCTTGTGCGGGTAATATTAAATAAATAGGAGTTTAGGACTTTTACAAGTACATTCCAGTTCATCCAGTGGTTAGTGAGGCCTCAGATTGCCAGCCACGATAATATCAGTCTGGTCAACATTGGCCATAGGCCAATGCCAACAATCATTAATATACCCTTACACACAACTAGCTAAATTGTAACCCACTTACATGGCCGCGTGGTCTTACAAGCTACTTCCATGTTAGACTAGACTGCCGATGACGGGGAGATCAAGGTTTGAATCTTGGTCGGGTGTACTGAGATATTTTACAAAATGGTTTCCCACTCTCCCTTCACGCAGATTCATGTACATATCCTCTCAATATAACCTTTATAATCCATAAAACCACTAGTGTAATTAGTACATAAGCGTAAAATCCAAACGGGTAGTAAGACATGGTGATAAAAACATATAAAGTTTAAGTAATATCTAAAATATCACATTGCTGGTAACACTGACAAAGGCATCAGTCTCATCTTGTCTAGTTGGTAAATGACGGGTAGATAGGGGCTCAAATTCCAGACGGAAAAACAGAAGTGATTCTAACCTAAAATATTTCCACCCTCCCCCACGCAAACGCATATTTTAGTCTTACTCCTATAATTTCTACCTTCCTTATCTCCATCCCATTAGTGTCCTAAAATTAAAAGTGCACTGAAGGCGGTTTCCTAAATGGTTTTCTACTCTCCCGCCAATCAAATGAGGGTGTATTTCTTCTAAATTAATTCTTCCTAATAGGCTAACACCGAACCCCTTAATGTAATTAGTAAATAGGCACATAACCCGAACGGCTAATAAGACGCGGTGCTAAAAAAGTAAAATTCACGCAAATTAATCTAAACGGGTAGGGTATATATTTTTATATATGTTTTTATTATATACATATATTATGTATACCATTAAACTCTTGCGAAACTTTAACACATTCAACATTCCCCTCTCCCCCAAAAAGATTTAGTCTTTTGTTGGGTTGTTGAAATTAAATACTCAGTGAAGTGTATACACAAAATAGCAAAGAGAGTTTATTTTCGGTAATTGATACAAAAATATTGTTTGATTTTTCTTTTAACTTACATTTTAAGCAAACAATGTGTTTTAACGTAAATAGAGTATGCTATGTCAAGAGTCGATAAAAAAAATCCTGTTCACTGATACCTTATTCATCGGTGTAGGCTTTATATTAGTTGAGATGTTGACAACAGAAATAATATATAGGATTGTTTGGACACTAAACAAGCAGGCGAGATAAAACTACTGGATCTTCACTCAGAGAGGGGTGTTGAAGAAAGGGGCAGAAGGGGAGGCGGAGATAGGAAGGTGTGATTTAAAATTTAAATACAAGACATATTTAGTTTTAAAAATAATATAATATATAAATAATATCACAACCGTAGTGGTATTCAATAATAACCTGCTATGAATTTTATGGTAAAATTATTGCTAAATGTTTCAATAGACATGATAAATATTTTTTTAAAGTCATTTTACTAAATTTGTTAAAATTATTAAAATATTTGTTAACAGCGACGAGACCTGAGGCTCTTAGCCTCGCGTTGTATCCTTCGTTTACCCTGTAAGAAGATAGCAAGCTTACCTTGCATTATTCCACTATGGTATAGCTTATAAGATAGGGCCATAGTATAATACGTGAGGGTAGCACTGCTACTTTTCATGGTAGACGGAGGGTAAATGGTAGTCGCTGACAGGAGTTTGAGCCTCAAATCTCGGACATGTCTATTGGGAGTTATTATTCCCATCTGAGGTATCTTTATTATTCTTACCCGCCTTGGTGGCGTAGTTGGCTAACGCGTTAGTCGTGTTGAGCCCGACTGCCGAGGACGGGGAGATCGAGGTTCGAATCTCGGTCGGGTGAACTGGGGGTGGTTTTTCCTAAATGGTTTTCCACTATACCTCCACGCAAATGCGGGTTCACTTCCTCTAAATTCAACCTTCCCAATTCCTAATCCATTTGCGTAATTAGTACTTAAGCGTATAAACCGAACGGGTAGTAAGACACGGTGCTAAATAATAATAATAATAATAATAATTTATTATTCTCCATTCTGTCTCACTAATGCATGTGCACTTAAACTTCTGGATAGCCCTTTGATTAAGCAGTTAATAATCTAATTTATAAAATTAATAAATAATAATTATTTATGACTCACATTGATGATGGAAACGGGGGCGTTCACCATGTTTGTATGGTTCGCCAGTGATGAGTACTGCTGCTGCCAGTATGAATAGTTTTCCTTAGTCCCTCCACATATATGCGGATACATTTTATGTAAATTTTAATTTATTCAGCCCTATCCTATGGTATTTAAATAGGGATATCCTTTAAGGGCAGAAATAGAAAGTAGATGACACATTTTAGTAATACAAGCTTGAAGCATAAAATATATTTCATGTTAACTTTAGCAGGATTTATGAGTTTTAGTGAATTATATATTGAAGCGTCATTTGATCTTTATAAAATAAGGGCACAATACATATTGTGTATTTTAGTATTTAAGATACTTAAAAACTAGCAGTAAAGAACAGAACAAAATCGTCAATGATCTCCCCAAATGAAGTTGCAGTATTTTTAGTTATAATGAAAGTTACCTTTTCCGATTTCTTTCTAGGAAGGTAAGTCGTCCAAGAGGACGCAGTGAGGGCTGCAAGAAGCACTCGTAGCAGCCATTGGAAAAACAATATTGTAGTCAAAGAGTTGGAGAAGAACTAGTCACTCCAACTCAACTTCCACTATTTATATTCATTATTCCATAACTAACCAAAGTGTGCTATAAATTAATTCTAATATTCAATTTGTGATCTTTAATTCAAGTTATCTTTAACTTAAATCAAACCCAGTCTAATCGTTGTTAGGGAACGTGAAACTACCTGGAGCTCGAACACAATATACTTAAATATTTGGATCTAGAGCTGAGATATAAACTGACGCTCGTTAATTTAGGGCCATCAGGCTGTATACTAACCTGGTCAGGATCTGAACAAAGGATGCTGGGATGGACATTACCACGTGCAGTTAGAAGCTGTGTAATCTAATGAAACAGGTTTAATAAGTGGAATGTTTCGATAGTCAATCAATCATTTTACCTTGTGATAAAAGGGCAGAAAATATTTTGAGGAGTAGCTCCACCCTAAATTTCTCACAAATGGACTTAATTGACAGCGAGTAAAAGCTACAAAATCTATTTTTACCCACTCATACGCTAAGTCATAGGATTTGCATTTGTATCTTTTGATATACTCGTATATTATCAATACTTATTTAACAACACTAGTAAATTAATAAGATTATATCAATTTTGAGCTCAAAAAGTATGTTTGTGTTTTCTAAAAGGTGCTCCAAATATCCATTCGTAGGAAAACCAAAGTATATTTCCAGTGCTCTCAGATGGGGTATCAAACCCAGATCCACGAGTCTGAGTTAAGGTAGGGTGGAAGGAGACACAATAAAATACATTTCGGTAGTTTTTATAGCAATCAATTTCTTTCACCAAAATAAATCAAATCTTACTCCAGTAAAAACGTAGAGTTCAATGCTCTGCTCAAATTTATTTCAACAGTAATTCTTGAATATCTGTCATGAGCGTATTATCATTTGATTATAAACTTTATAAATGAAGAGAAAAAATGTCATTAAAGAATAGAACATTCTAGAATATTCAAGAACTGTTGAGATTAGCATGTGAAGTTTTTTTTAGTAGTGCGTCTGATGCCCCGTTCGGGTTGTACGCTTATGTACTAGCTACGCTAATGGTTTTAGGGACAAGCAAAGTTATATTTAGAGGAAGTGTACCCGCATTTGCGTGGAGGGATAGTGTAAAACTATTTTGGAATCACCATCATCAGTACATCCAACCGAAATTCGAACCTCAATCGCCTCGTCATGGCAGTCTAGTTCAACACTAGAGTAGCGCAATATACCATGTGGCCACCGAAGTGAGCGTGTGAAGGAAATTAAACTTTATGTTTCTACTGGAGCAATATTTTATTTATTTTGAGGATTTTCGTTTTGCTATAAACAATGCAAAAATAATAGCCTTAACTCACCATCCGTACAATCCACCTTAAGAACTAACTTTGGCGGATTATGTTGTAGCTGTCTTATAAACCTGTTCGAGCCGGAGGAAGCTATGCCCAGTGCCGCCCACTCTCTGGTGGAATACAAGAGGTACGTCGAGGAAGATCTGGACGGCCAACAAGAGACGGTCTACGCCCTGGGACTGCTCAAGAAGGCCGAGAGTCTCTACCACCAAACAGAGTTTGAGCAGGCCTTGGTCTTCTTTCACAGGGGAGCAAAGCTGCGGCCAAACATGGATCTATTTCACAAGGGGATCAAGAAGGCCAAGAAAGCTATCCTGAATACGATCGGTAAGGAATAAAACACACATCGAGAATCGCGTGGTTTAGCGCGTCACGTGTTTGACTGGTTTTTGTCGGGGATCAGAGTATTCATGTTTGAATCCCGGTTGTGTGTACGGAGATTTTTTTAAATAGATGGTTTCCTACTCTACCATCACACAAATGAGGTTAAGTTTCTCCAAAACTCTACTAAACTCATACCCAAGAAGTTAGCGAATGGTCTAAGGCGTCACTTTCGCAATAGAATGAACTACCAATTACTGGGAGATCCAAGTTTGAATACTGGTTGGGTGTAAAGAGATGGACTGGATATAACTATTTCAAGATAGGGATAGAGTGTAATGAGGTGGACTGGATAGAACTAGCTCAAGATAGGGATAGAGTTTAATGAGGTGGATTGGATAGAGCTAGCTAAAGATAAATATAGGGTGTAATGAGGTGGACTGGATAAAACTAGCTCAAGATAGGGATAGAGTTTAAGGAGGTAGATTGGATAGAGCTAGCTAAAGATAAAGATAGGGTGTAATGAGGTGGACTGGATAGAACTAGCTCAAGATTAGGGATAGAGTTTAATGAGGTGGATTGGATAGAGCTAGCTAAAGATAGAGATAGGGTGTGATGAGGTGGACTGGATAGAAATAACTCAAGTACGTAATTGTGGCAATGTTTAATCATACCTTAGAATAAGTTAATATTGAACAAATGGAGCTTTAACTAGATACTTATTCTTTGAATACTCTGCTACAAAATTAATTAAAAAATTAAGTATAGATAGCTATGAGAATGTGCAACTATGGTTCGTTTAGGGATAAGATAATACAAAAATTTAACTTAAGTATACAGCCTTGATTTCTTTTTCAAATCTTTATTTCTATACATCTATTTGTACTTAGATAAATGTAAATGTCTGTAAAAAAGATTGGGAAGTACTAAAATTGTGTTTATAGTGTGTAAATTCTTAGCCATGCAAGTTTCAAATATGTTACACTTATTTGGATTGCTTAATTAATAATGCTATGGAACAATACATTATTTAATATATAATATTTGTTTCTATATTATAAGATTTTCTAGTGGTACAAAAATTGTATACACAATTTAATTTAAGTTCCACTCTATAGCTTAGTATTATATATAAATTATTGTCTGTAATACATTCTACCATTATTAAATTGACAATAATTTTATATTCAAATTACTAAGCTCTATAATCCTGTGTAGTATTTAAGGCTTTTTGTTCAGTTTTATTAAGCTAATAGCAATTAACACTATTTTTATATTAAAATAATTAATTTATGATTATTATATTTATAATGTGAACCTCAGGGGTCTTGGAGTAAAGTGATAGCCTTAGGAACCGATGTTTGTGGGTTCAAAACCAGCTGTGGTCGATGTATTTTTCTTGAGCGATAACAATCCGTAGCACAACTTTCTTCAGAGGAGAAATCTATGTCAGTTGTGGAATGTAAAAAAAACCCTGAAAGGTACGTGAAAATACTCTTCTCAGCTAAATTGGTAGGACCTTTCGCGTTTGCTCATAGAAATTCTCTTGTATAGTAGGTCAGTTCAGAAAGTGCTCGTTAATACCTAAAAATAATTTAAATATATTATGTTTATTTAGTTATTATTTACTCTAGAAAAGACAGCAGATATGGATTAAAGTGAGATTGGGGAACCATTTAGAAGGAAACAGCCTCGGTACACCGATCTGGAATTCAAACTCAGATCTCCCTGACACTGGTAAAACCAAGACCTGACTGATACTTCTTCTTTCATAGCCCACTGCCGCGAGTATATTACGATCAAACATGTTAATATGTATCATAATCATCATTATCAACTGTCCAGCCTGTGTCAGAGTTAGTTTAGTAAAATGCCGCCATCTTCCTCTATCCTTCCAGCATTCTTCCTCCATTAATTGCGTCCATTTTTCTCTTCTCACTTGCACACTGACTACTACCAACGACACGCAACAATGGAGCCTACCTAGTGGTTGCGGCTTAGCCTCTCCTACTCAATCCTGAACTCACCCCTAAGTGGTGCACCCTGGGACCTGAGCAACCTGGTAGAGGTTGAGATGAACCCCAGTGGAAACCAGGTCAGGTGCAGACGAAAGACAGGAGACTGTTCAGGGCCAAAACTAACAAGTTTGGAACAGGGTCTGGTCAGTTGGCTCCCAGCCGGGTGGACTGGGTGTGAGAGGGTTGATAAACTGGTCAACAAGTTTGAAACAGGGTCTGGCCAGTTGGCTCCCAGCTGAGTGGACTGGGAGTGAGAGGGTTGATAGAATGGTCAACAAACTTGGAACAGGGTCTGGCCAGTTGGCTCCCAGCCGGGTGGACTGGGTGTGAGAGGGTTGATAAACTGGTCAACAAGTTTGAATCAGGGTCTGGCCAGTTGGCTCTCAGCTGAGTGGACTGGGAGTGAGAGGGTTGATAGACTGGTCAACAAACTTGGAACAGGGTCTGGCCAGTTGGCTCCCAGCTGAGTGGACTGGGAGTGAGAGGGTTGATAGACTGGTCAACAAACTTAGAACAGGGTCTGGCCAGTTGGCTCCCAGCTGAATGGACTGGGAGTGAGAGGGTTGATAGACTGGTCAACAAGCTTGGAACAGGATCTGGCCAGTTGGCTGGAAGTGTGGGGGTTGGTAGTGATGAGCTAAGTCATCATCAGGTCCCATAGCCTCAGTTAAGGAAGGTTACCACCAAGAGAAGGTCTACCTGAGGACCTATAAGTGGCAGCCCTGCTACTCAGGTGTTGGTCACAACAGGCTTAGTAAGCCGGTGGCCGCAACAAACCAAAATACTATAGAAAATAAAGTGGTTGTTACATATATATTTATAGTATTCAAGTTTTATGTAAAGGAAGATGGCATCCTGTTTTTCAGGTGAAAACACCCAGACTCATTTCGAAGACATTATAGGTCTTCTACCAAAGATCTGCACGGTGTCAGAAATTATTTCAAACCGTCAGGGGTTTCCAAAATTCCAACCTTGCACATCCTTGTCCCCAATGCATAGAGATGAACTTATCAAGGAAGTACTGGGGCCTTTGAGGAAAGACGCCAAGTTCGTAAACAACATCAAAAAGGATCATAAGCATCTAAAAACCCTGGATGACGAGCTCCAACTTCAAACGAAGGCGGAAGAAATACACCGGTTTCTCGATAATCGCCAGGTTTGAAACTATAGTTATCTACTGTGGTGGATCTATGTATGCGGGGACTACGGGGTGACATGAAATGTGGGGGACACCATAAACCCATGTATTTTTCATTTTAGAATCATGTCTTACTACCTACTTTGATTATATGCAGGTATACTAATTAAGCTAATGAGTCTGCGATAAGGAAGTTTGAATCTAGATGAAATATACCCGCATATGCGATGATAGTGGGGGGAATTCAATTTAGGAAATAAACACCCTTAGTACACCCAACCGGGATCAGAATTTTGATTTCCCCGTCATCGGCAGTCTAGTCTATTACGAAAGTGACGCCTTATACTATGAAGCAAGCGAAGCAGGTCCATGCAATTAAATCATTACAAGCATTCAAATTAAACAAGATTCTGTGCGACTACTCTAAGTAATAATCTAAT
This sequence comes from Timema bartmani, assembly GCA_902151455.1. Lineage (NCBI taxonomy): Eukaryota > Metazoa > Arthropoda > Insecta > Phasmatodea > Timematidae > Timema > Timema bartmani. Next base: position 274,344 of record CABFWB010000419.1, on the reverse strand, counting down.
TTTCAAAATTGGGGTCCAAATATTTTTAGAGACATCTAATTTTCAAATCTTTTATCGAGGAGGGAAGAGTTTGGTGGGGGTGGAAAGCAAGTCCATAAAAAACTTTATTTTTATTCCTGACCCTCCCTTCCTACACAAATAATCCTCCCCCACCCCTGGATTGTTAGCTGTAGATAATATATACAATAGAAAATTAAAATTATTCTTTCCTTATTTTAGCTTTTGTGGGCACCCAGGGCTAGTTATTTAGTGGTCATGTCTCGTCATTAATATTGTATCTTGTGCAAGGGATTTGACTTGCATTGTATAAGCAAATATAATGGATAGAGGGGGTATAATTAGCCGTAGTCAGCAATACTGTGCAAGCAGTAATGATGGGCACAATTTAATAGTTCTAAGAATCGAGTAATTACTCAATTCTCTTTAAAAAGAATCGAGTAATCGAGTAAAATTACTCGAGTAATTTTTAGCGAATCATCTACTCGAATCGTCCCGTGGCAATTGGTTTGACAACATTACTCGGGAGTCTTGCAATGGAATTCGATACTAATAACATGTCAGTAATCACTTCCTGTAGTAGGCAGCAGTGGCGCAGGAACGTTTTTATTTGGGGGGGGGGGGTAAAAGTAAGCATGTACTTTTATACGGTATAACATTTTTGAGATTTAAAAAAAGACCAGGAAAATGTAATACAGCTGTCCCTCACACTACGCGAGTGATTGGTTCTGATAAATAATCGCATAGCACGAAAACGCAAGTGAATTGATTTTAACATGAGTGATATAGGGATTACGCCAAATGAAATAAATGGTACGGAACCCCGCACGGACTTTCTCGATCTACTGTTTAGAAATAGAGATATTTACTCTAAACTTGTAATATAATATGTGAAACTAAATATTATACACTAGCAAACCCAAGCATAAATTGCACTATATTCATGTAAAACCTTTTTTGAGTCTCGGTTATAAATTTTATATTATTATTTTTAAAGAATTAATGTCCTCATTTGTATGTTTGGACCAATGAAAAAGATTAATTAATAATGGGTCCACAAGGGTCAACACTTCGTATTAAAATTTAGACTTCCGATCGAAATTTTATTAGGTGTTGCACATTCTTCAGGTCAGCGCATTGATATTAAATTCTTCATTTATAAATTTTGACCAATAAAAAATGTAAATATTGACTATTGAGTATAAAATGGAGATAGATAGATCAATGCTGTATAAAAATTTCTCCTAAGAGGTTTAAGAAAAAATAACATTACATTTTTGAGAAACTTATATTTATTTACTCTATGGCATTAGAGAATTATTGCGTTAAAACTTAAGTCGTATATCTTTACAACTAAAGCTCACAAAATTGTATTAATGTATTTGCCAATATCTCAGAAACTGTTGGTTTTATAAAAATGTATTTCGCATAAAAGTTTTTTATTTTTAATAGCAGGCCTACTACAATTTTGCAATGATAAGTTATTTAGTATCTCAAATAGTTGCGGGGATACGGAAATTTCCGCATCTGTAAAGTACCCTAAAAATTCATTTTCATGGGAAAATGAGAATAGCCAGTTTATTTATAATCTTAATCAACGCCTAGATACGAATTTTAATCAAAATTGTTAGAGTCGGTTTTGAGAAAATCTATTTTTTTCTTTTTTCGCCCTTTATAAAACTACTCTTAATTTTAAGTTTTAAACGACACACAGACTTACGGCATTGCAAAGACTATTTTTAAGGGTTTGGGTGCCATGCCAAACATGGATGTCGATCCATCAACATTTCAGGTTGGATTTTTCTTTACGGTCGCAATACTTAACCTTTAGTTCTTGAAAAGTTAAAAAATATATATATTTGCGTATAGCTTGAAAGTTATTGGTTTTATAAAAATATGTTTCGAATAAAATATTTGTATTATAGATAGATCTACATATTTGTATTGAAAAGTAATTTCAAATTTCAAATAGTTTCGGAGATATGATAAAAAATGAGAATTTATGCATCAGACCGGAGCCCTTAACAATATTTTGGCAAAATATTCAGAGTAGCCATTTTGTTTGGAATATTTATAAATGTTCAGAAATGAAATTTAATCAAAATTGTTAGAAATTGTTGAGAAAATCTACTCTTTCTCTTTTTGCCATTCAGTAAACTACCCTTAATTTTAGGAGTAGATATCCGATTCCAAAAATCCCTCGGGGCAACCCTATGAAAACTCTAGATACCAAGTTTTAGGCCAATCGGTAAAATAGTTTAGGGTCTAGTCGGAGGTACAGACAGACAGACAGACGGAAATTCAAAAATAACTTTTTCGGATTCAGGGAGTCATAAGTTCGATTTTTTTGACGATCACAATACTTTCTATGCCTGTAAGATAACGAGAAAGTAAAAAGTAAATAAAAACCTATAACTTGTAAATGAATGCAATTTTTATTAATTTATTTAACTAGTTCAATGCCTAGCCTACACCTATTGTCAATCTTCAATCCCCTGAAATTTGTAAATAACCACAATTTTTAGTTAATTTATCTAATTAATAAAATGCTACAAGTACACTCACTGTTAATCTTCAATCGCATGATAAATTAACTGGATTTGGCAAATCTGGATGCTCACTATCTTGCTCTTGATGGTAGGCTCTTGCTCTCTTGATGGCCTTTGGATAGTATGCTCTTGTTCTCTTTAAGGCCATGGGATGGTCAGATCTTGCTCTCTCGAAGGCCCTCGGACGGTAGACTCTTGCTCTCTTGAAGGCCCTTGAATGGTAGCCTTTAGCTCTTTTGAAGACCCTTGGGCGGCAATCTCCTGCTCTCTTGAAGGCCCTGGAATGGTAACCTCTTGCTGTCGGGAAGGCCTTGGGTCTTTAGACTGACGATTTTCAATTTCTTTGATGAAATGGTCAAGACTCAACTGACGGACAGCATTCTTACTCTCTCTATAGATTTATTTGTGGAGAGCCAAATAACTCTGGATCTCTCTGGCAACTTTGGCGCTTCTATCCATGTTAGGGTCATTCTCTTCAATGATTCTAATTGCACTGTCAATGTGCTTAAAATATTCAGCAATTTGTTTTGTTGAAAGTTGTTTGATATGCTCCACAGTCAACAACATAGGGCTCTTCCTCTTCATCATTTATGCCATTTTCCATTTCCAGAAGATCTTCATTGGTGAGTTCTATTGAGTAGGATTGGAGGAATTCATCCATATGTGCCTGGTTTATGTCCTCAAATCCAACAGATCTTGCTATGTCAAATGTCAGGTTTTGAATTGGAAAGCTCGTGTTCAGGATCAAAATCATGAGAATCAGAAACTTCAGGCCAAATATTTTTCCAAACCCCCTTCATACATGACTATTTAACTTCTGCCCATACATCTTCAATGTTGTCAATACCACCCCCCTAACACCAAACTGTAGAGTAAAGATCATTGTCCTCACTGGAATGTGCGTGCACAAGGTCACGTCACCGCACAGGGTGATTGAGAAATTACAGCTGACCATGCATTTTTTTTAAATTTCTTTGAATCGGGCTATAGCGAAAACGTGTAAAATGAGATCTTGTATAACAAGAGATACCTGTATTTAACGGTCCCATTTTACATTTTTCTCATTTATTTTAGTCATGCCAAACATTAGACTTAATACACACAAAATAAATTAAGAAAACTTATATCTGATGCGGCTCAACTAAAAATTATGAAACACTGAAAATTAAAGTAGGTTTCCATGCACCTTTCCCCTATATTTGTTTCTAGCTATAAAATCACTAACTAGTTTTGAAATTTCAATTTTGTTAAACCTCTCAGGGAATTTAGTCTACGTTGCCTCATCGTGTAGTGAAAATAGTTTTTAATGCATACAAGCATTGAAAAACTTCTTTCTGCAGTAGCTGATGTAGCTGGTATCACTATCAGAGTTTTCAAAATCTCATCAGTGTGTGCTCCAAGCACATTCTATTTTCATTGTGCTAACTTAGTGTGAAAATTGTATCTTGCCTCAATAAGATCATTACATTATCCAAAGGTTTTACTATATATTTGGGGGGGGCGAGGGGGGGAGGGAAAAAATAATTTTTACCCTATCNGGGGGGGGGTAAAATTACCCCTGTACCTCCCCATTCCTACACCAACTAGGCATTCAACACTGACAGTGATTTCCACCCCCTTATTTTCAGGTTTCACGTTGCACTTACAGTCAATATGAAAGTATACATTTTAAGTAGTGTCTCACAAAAAAAAAAGTTTTGTGCTCTTCTTAATAAAATAAACTTTTCTTTAGACATTCATGTTAAAGGAATTTATAATAATTGTACCTTTTTAAAAGTGAAAACTGTTTTTTTAACCTACTATAAAGTTTCAATTTATAAATACTCATATTGTACTAAGGAGAAATTATAATCAATAAAATAATTAAGAAAGACTGTAATTAGTTTTGTTATATACGGTTGTGGAAATAAGACTGCTGAGATGCCGAGTAAAAAATAAATCGAGTAACTATCATCAAGTACTTTGAAAAAAATCGGAAATGTGATACGCTTATTTAGCATACTTTTTGATTGTGTACCTTACATCTGCGAGAATTTTGTATTGAAAACGCATGTGCAACATTTAAACCATAAAGGGCCATTTTTGCATAGCAGCAGAAACTGTTAGTGAAAAATGAGCTCTAAGGGAATGTGCCTTTTAAATGGAAAGAGCATGATGGTAAAAGTCCAGCCAATAAGGTCGATTCTCACTTAGCTGGTAAGAAAAGAGAAAATAAAAGAATAACAAGGTAAGAGTAAAGTTAATCGAGTAATCCCGAAAGAATCGAGTATTTCCAATTAAACACCACAATCGAGTTACTCAATTATGCCCATCACTAGCACGCAGGCAAAGGCGTCAGTCTTGTATTTACGGGGAGGTAAAGAATAATTTTAAGTTTAACTATAGGGACAGTTCAAACGAGTAACTAAATATTGTGAGGAATAACACTTCTATTGACGATTGCTAGGAAAATTATAGAACTACAAATTGTTAAAATGAAATCAATACAGAAGAAAGATCTGCAAGTCGTTTCAGTGTTTCCACTCGCGTGGTAATAAGAGAACACTTTTAAATGTTTGCAGGATTTCTGGTGCAAGCAGAACCCGCTCTACTCTCGCTGTAGGGTTGTGTTGGAGAGAGACGCTAAGATGGCCACTAAGGAAGCCGCCCTGCGTAAAATTCGTCAGGAAGAGTTTGAGCTCAAGAAGGAGGATTGTATGAGACATGTGGCGGAATGGAAGGAGATGATAGATGCGGCTCTTAAAGAGAAGGACTGGGATTCAGTCATCGAGCTAAACCTAGAGCTAGAGGAGTATATCAAATCCAAGAGCGAAGAGTTCCTGGTAGACAAGTGGGCCCAACTCATCATGGTGTATTCCTGTATGCTTCAAGCTGAGACCGCCAGGGTCAGGTGTGTTACAGAATAAATAAGGGTTCTTGAACAGAGAAATGTGTGTTACATCGTGTAAACAAGTGTTCTTGAACAAAGCAATGTGTGTTACACGGTGTAAACAAGGGTTCTTGAACAGAGCAATGTGTGTTAAATGGTGTAAACAAGTGCAAATAAGTCTTATAGTCCTTGCATTTGAAGTTGACGCCTAAGCAGCTATTAGTGTGGATTCACACGTTCGCAGAAAAACTAGCGCAGAACACAAACGTAGTCACGTGACGAGCTCTAAGCCAGTCACAAGATATCCGCCTCATCAGCACGAGCTGCTCTGCTAAAGTTTAACTCATCTCTACTTTGTCCTCTCCGAACAAGATGTTCGGCACAGGAAAACCAACCTGAGAATGAACTAAAATATACGTTTATCCACTCTAAAATAAAATATGTTGATAATCACCCGTTTTAAGTTAAAGTTGCAATGCATCATAGGGTCAACATAAAGTGTGTGAGTTGCTGCGCCACTCAAGCAGATTCAGCTTTCTATTTTCGGTGAGCGTGTGAATCAAGCTTCACACGGAAAGGTCTGGTTTGACTGATTCTGTCTGCTATCTGGCCACCCCTAGATTAATTTGCTGGCTTTGCACCTCATTTTTAGTGTAGGGTACTAGCCTCCTTCAGTAGGTCGTCATGGGTTCCACCTGTACCGTGGCTACAAACTACACCGCCGCCACTTAGCTCGTCATGCCTACTCACCCTGTTTTACTACCTCGCCGGAGCCAAGTAACGAGCCTGAAGACGGGCGCCAACGGTCAACATGGTTCACATTCACAACAAAAACTCTATCTGTCGATCCGACGCTACAACCAATTGTTTCACCATCCAGAAGAATGGCAGTGTGTAAAGCGCGTGCGCGATCTGATGAACATAATTGGGTCTCAATAGTTGTCTTCTCGTCACCCCCACCCCCTTTCATACCAAGACTTCACGGTGCTATGCGCAGACGCCAATGAAGTCATCTAAGTGCTGATTGGACATTAATGACATCATAGTTTGACCTTTCATACCAACCCCTTTTTCCCCCACTGAATCAAAATGAATATAAGCGTGTGCTCGGCAAGAATATGTACTCTTTGATGCCATTCGCCATTAGAGCGACTAAGACTCTACAATGTAAGTGGACGATAC
>CABFWB010000419.1:228124-256585 GCA_902151455.1 Timema bartmani | reverse complement strand
TCTTATGTGGAGTGGTGATGATACAATGTACATTATTCCGTTCAGAAATCTTACGAGTTTATAGAAAGAGAGAGAAAGTCTGTGCGGTGCGCCGTACCATTTATTTTGAATGATAACTATTTAAGTTTATTTTTCAATCTTATTTTAGCATAAAAATTCCTAATTAAACTCAAGTTCACAACCATCTGTATTAATTCTAAATTGAGAGATATCTTAATCCAAAAATATAAAATTCTTTTATTTATAGTTGAATATATTCACTAAAAAACTTAAAATTACATCCTATGATGCAAATTATGTAAAATGTGTATAAACAATAATTTAAATTATTAGAAGATCTTAGTAGAATTAATATTTTTATGTTGTTTTTATTACTTTATTTAGGGCCTAATTAAATAATAAGTTAATGAAATTAGAACATAAGCTATTACGATTAACTACTTATACTATCATCTTAAAATTTATCTTCAGTTGTTTGAGCTACACAATCAATGCAAACACTCCATATTATTTGAAAGTTTATCGATTGTCAAACTTCTGAGTGAGCGATAAAAAAAAGCCTGTAAACAGGTGTTAATTATTCAACGATTCTAGCAAATCTGATTTTTTATTCACTGAGTGTAGTGAGGTCTTGTTTTAAATCAACCTTTTGGTATTTCATTTGTCTATCTGTCCGGATATTTGGTACTCTATAACTGTCACATGGGTGGACCCATTTTAGAGACATTTGGCGGGAATATTCTTTAAACTTAGTCCAAAGTTTTTCAATATAGCCATCCTTTTCAAGATGGTGGCTGGCTGTTTTAATTTTTCTTGGTTTAGTAGCTCATTTTAAGTGATTTGAATTTTTAGCATTCTAACTAGTAGATCGAGTTCCTAAGGCTTATTTTTGGTAAATTATGGCATATATTGTCAGACCGACGTCTTAAACCCCTCGAACAACGGTTATTCTCTATGTATTTAATGCTCCAATGAATAAAGTATAGATTGGTTTTCTGCCTGACTTGATCACCAACTAAAAATATCAAATTTATATCCAAAAATAAGTTAGATGAGGTATTCCAACTTAAAATCCAAAAAGAATTTTTTAAGATTCTAGTCATGATAATAACAAAACATAATTCTTTTTGAATTTTGGGAACGAACTACTTGTACTTAACTGATATGAGTTTTTGGGAAACCATTGTCTGGCAAAAAAAAAGTCTTCAGGGTTAGTCTACCTTACTGACGCCATGGAAATCCATGCTATTTTGTACTGCAAATATGAAAAAGGAGGGGAATATTTAAATAGGTTTTATTTTATATGAAGTTCAACGACTCCAATAGTACTTTGAACAAGACCACGGATTTCGTTTTCTATGATCAAACAATTCCTAAACTGATTTGAAAAATCTTCTCGTTTTATCGAAAACTTTTATAAAATTCCCATAATTTCTGAGCACATTTGTTATTCTAGTTTCTAAACACTCTATCTTGTTTATCACTTCTATTGCTTCTATAACATTTATTTTTATTTTTAGCCGTCTTCCATTCTTCATTGTTTCTTGTTTGTTTTCTACAGCTTTCTCTGTTTGGTGACACTTTGTCATTTCTCTCTCAGCTGACATTATCACTTTGTAAGGCATGAGAGCGACAACCTAATTTTGAATTGATATAGCAGGAACATATATCATTTGTAAAATCCATTTCTAAAGTTATTTTTGCGTATAATAGACCTATGTTAGCCATAATAGAGGAATGTAGAGATAATTGACCGATCTTCTAGAATTAATTCAAACAAATATATATTTAGCACCACGCCATTCTACCCTTTCTAGTTGAACGTTTATGTACTAATTACGCTAGTGGTTTTAGCGATTAGAAAGGTTATATTTATACGAAGTGTACCTGCATTTACGTGGAGAGAGGGTGGAAAAACATTTAGGAAAAACACCCTTAGTACACCCGACTGAGATTCGAACCTCTATCTCCCTGTCCTCAACAGTCTAGTCTACTGTGAGAGTAGCGCGTTAGACCATGCGCCCACCGAAGCGGGTCAACAAGAATAATTGTTGTTTCCTGTCAACCCATATACCCCCTAGATTTACATGGTAAATATATACATCTGTATCCATACGCCACTGGAATAATGAACGATTTGTATGTTGTTTTATTAAATGTTGAGGAATAGAAACTAAAACTAGATTGATATTATAATTGACAAGTGTTTGCTATTCAGAATGTTTTTAAAAGTGTCCGAGGAATTATTTTTGAATCTCAGACTCTAAGGAAAGACACACTATATTCTAAGGTACAAAACAGCCCCGATGTGTAGTGGTCAGTGCACCTGGAAACGAGCTTAAGGGTCCCAGGTTCGATTCCCGGCTGGTACCTTGGGAAATTTCCCGAAAGGGGAACTACTTTAACGGTCACCAGGGTTTGGTTAGTCAGGCTTAAGTTAGTTTTGAGTGTTTTCACTGGTTCCACACCCTCATATTCACTATCACCCTCATGATAACTATCACCATCATACTCACTATCACCCTCATGATCACTATCACCATCATACTTACTACCACTCTCATACTCACTATCATCCTCATGATCACTATCATCATGATGATCACTATCACCATCATACTCACTATCACCCTCATGATCACTATCACCCTCATGATCACTATCACCATCATACTCACTATCACCCTCATGATCACTATCACCATCATATTCACTATCACCCTCATGATCACTATCAACGTCATACTCATTATCCCCCTCATGATCACTATCCACGTCATATTCACTATCACCCTCATGATCACTATCACCTTCAAGCTCCATATCACCCTCATGATCACTATCACCTTCAAACTCCATATCACCCTCATGATCACTATAACCCTCATACTCACTATCACCATCATGATAACTATCACAATCATGATTACTATCACTATCACCCTCATACTTACTACCACTCTCATACTCACTATCATCATCATGATCACTATCACCATCATACTCACTATTACCCTCACACTCACTATCCCCTTCATACTGATTATTATCACCACCATACTCACCCACACACTATCACTTTCATCTCATCTCATCGGGACATGGAAAGTATGTACGATTAGTACATTCAGGCGTCCCCTGGGCAGCGGTACATAAGTACTGGCTAATCTTCCCAATATTGGGCAAAGATTTTTGTAGCCCAGATGTGCAATAATAATAATATTTATATCTAAGCTAGAGCAACTTCAGTTTAAGTAATAACATTTATTAAGTACCCCAATTTCCACAATTTCGAAATAATCATCTTGGTTGCAAACAAATGGAGGGTTAAAAATAACAAAATAAGACTAAATTTTTTTCGCGCTACTATCAATAGAATGAAATAGTATTTTGCTTACATATATTTTATATAATAGCACGTTTCACACCACTAGGCGTGTTTTCTCGAGGGACCTGGCTATTTACGACTAAAATGTTTTTCCGGTCCTGGAATATCAGGTAGTTATGAGTGTTTATGACCGAGACGATAACCAATCTCGGTTTGTTAAAACTTTCCTTGACCAAAAATACTATTGTTTGATAACTTGTGCATTTAAATGAACAGTTACCCCATTTATCCAGGTTTCAACACGCCTGTAAATATTGTAGTTATATTAAAATTATTTTGTTATTTTCCTCCCAGCTTATTTTTATTTTAAAAATTCGATAATGGATATTTTTTTTTTCTCAGTTTTATTTTTATATCTATGTACAAGATAAATCATCATGGCTTTATCTTGTGGATTGTATGAGATCTACTTCTTGGTTGACACTTTACCTCATGAAACCACCAAAACTTGTAATAAATGACTATCTAGGACAAAGATCGCTCTAAAACTCTTTGCAAATATACAAAACCATGCTTCAAGCCGGGTTGAGTCACATGGGCATTGCCCAATAACTTATATTCTTGTACATAACTGTTAACTAGCAGCTAGCTATTTGGCAGTCTCCTAGGTAGGGACTATATTCAGAGTGAATAAGAGTATTTCAAGCAGCCTGCCAGAAAGGTGGCTCACAACAATCCCACGACTATAGCCTTGGGCCTAGGCCCACTCATACTTTTACTAAAACATTGAAGAAATAAAGTAAGTTTAAAATAAAATAAGTTTAAAAATAGCTCCCAAAGCGATAAAACCGACATTCATTCTTCTAACACAAAGGAAATATAAATTTTCTCCACTTATCTTATTGATACACACTTAGAAATTTATTTTTAACGAATTGAATTTATTCAGGTTTTTACTACGCCTCTAAGATTTTCACCCTCCTTCCTCTATTCAAGAGGTCCTGCTTTTAATCTCGAGAAGACGTTAGTCCCAAAGAGTTGTCAAATCGAATTTGTGTTTAGTTGTGGGGCTAACATGATATTGGCACGTGGCTACTTGTAATATCGTAAACAAAAACAAACCTTAAACGATAAAACATTAACTAGCTATTAAACATCATTCTCATCATCATCATAATCAACAACTGTTTCCAGCGTGTGGCTGGGTCAGTTTAGTAAAATTCTACCGTCTTCCTCTATCCTTCCACTATTCTTCCTCCTTTAATTGCTTCCATTTTTCTCCTCCCACTTTGCACACTTTGTGTTAACTGTTCCATCTCTTTCTGGAACTCTCTAATACATACATAATTCATTTCCATCATTTTATTTGGCATCCACTCCTTTTCATCCTCATTACATACCCATTTCATCTCAGTCTTGCTTCTACTATCTCATTTATTCCCTGTACGCCCACTATTTGTCTGATAAGTTTATTACTTATCCTGTATCTCCTCGTGACAGCTAACATGCTCCCCACAAACTTCATTCCCATGACCTTCACTTTCCTAGGCTCTCTTACAACCAATGTCCATAAATAAAACTTTAACTTAGCAATTTTAATTCGTTATATGGATATTTAATATGTTGTGAATAGCTGGGATTTGTTGCTATGTTTGATATCGTTGTGTTTTTAGCTAGTCTGTCTGTAGACTGTGAAAATAAATTATGTGGGTAGGACAGTTGGGGTTGAACAGGGGATGTGCTATCACTTGAAAAAGGATGTATTATAAAATTGTTATGTTAAGAAATACCTTGACCTTCCTGAACTAAAAAAGTTTACTTACTTAACTAAGAATTTATAAGAGAGTACACTAAACTTGATCTGATATTTAATTAAGTAATCTTTAAATCAAATATAAATCACAATATTACTTACATAGTAATTGATATATATATATGAAATCTTTGCATCATTTGGTTTTTCTAAAAATTGTTGCATTAGATGCCAAAATCTCAAACTTTGAGTAAACACTGTGCTTAAAATATACATTTAATCTATATTTAATACACTGGTCCAAGTTTGGTTTAAGAAGACCTAATATATATATATATAATTATTATATTATTAATTTTGGGCCATACACCCTTAATAGGAGAACCACCCATTACTACCGGTTTGGTTTAATTCGCTTGTACAGGCCGATTTTCATAAAACAGTCTTATCTGACAGTTTATGTAAATACTTAACCTAATTTTACGTATTCATACGTCAAGTCATGTGATCAGGGGCTGCCACGTTTGATATATATATTTACATAAACTGTGGCCTAAGACTAAAACCCAATTTTCCTAGCGAATCTTCCATCTTTTTCTTCTGTGGGGACAGTGGTTCATCTGTACAATCATTCTTTGTTTACATCACCATGGAAACCATGATTTGTGTATAGCTGTATATTGGTATATAAAATATTTGTCTTTGTTTAAAAATAATATCAGCTCAATCGTTAGGTACTTGAGTGGTTTGTGCAACTAATAGCTATAGATCTGGGAGAGGGGTCATTTTAAAGTTCCCATCGGGGCGTGAAGGGGGAAAATATACGTTTTGATTCAAATTACACACCGAAAACTAGATATCTAAGAAAAGTTGATAGCCTTTAACGAGTAAACTTTTAATAAAAAAGTGAGTGAGGGCTTATTATATAGATCCTTTCCCAATAAAAGGTTTAAAATACATTTTAGTGTAATAATCTGCAGCCATTACTGCAACAACTAGTTAATATATAATGTTACTTTTGATCTTCTCAAATCTCTCTGGTTGAGAAAAAATAGTATTTGTCAAAAAAATCAAAATCGAGATTTTGATGGATGTCGATCTTTAATGACCCCTAAATCCGAAAAAGCGTTTTTAAAAAGAAAAAAATGTCATTCTGTAGCTCTGACTAGAGACAAAACTATTTTACCAATTGGGATAAAACTTGGGGTATGGGGTTGTCATAAGGTTTCTCATAGTTTTTAAAAAAATAATCTATCCAATCCTAAAATTAATGGTAGTATTTTTTACTTAAGGATGGAAAGTGAAAAAATAGATTATATCAAACTCGACTCGATTAAAATTTGTATATATATTGCTTAATATTAAAACAAAATGGAAGTTCTCATTTCCTCATGAAAATAACTTTGAGGGTAATTTACACTTAAGGAAATTTCCAATTTTTATCTTATCTCCGCACCTCTTTGGGATACGAAATAACTTATCATTTCAAAAATGAAGGCATATTAAATTTAAAAATCGTTATTTGAAATTATACTAGTATAAAGCCACACGGCTGACTCACTCAATAACATTAATGTTTACCCACTTCCAGATGAGCTAGAAACTTGAAATTTGGAAAACTTATAGCTTATTAAATATATTACGACCCAGTCTAATCTATATTAAAATAGATTCACTCGGTGATTGTAGGGATGGCAAAATTGATTACAGCTCAAACAGATGGTGCAGCCGCACAGTCTTGTAATAAACACGAAAACGGTTTAACCTACACCAAATTACGGAAATTTTTGGGGTGGTAGACCATTCCAAAATTTGGGAACCACTGGTCAACAGAATATAGCATTTTTCTCTTTCAGCATGTCCTTAAATTAACTTACTAAGTTCCGTACGATTGCAAGGTTTGATTCAAAATCTCAAGTTCAAGTAATGAATATTAAAAAAGATTTAAAAAAGTAACAAACTCTTATGAATAGTTAATGGTTATTGAAAAATAATAATACATATACAAACTTAATAGCTACCTTTCTTTTACAGAAGAAATATACGCGTTTACAAGTATATTGTGACATTTACCAATGTCAATTCACACTTTACACATAACACTTTTTTATTTATTTCCACACGGTAAACTGCTGTGAAAATTTGATGTGCACAATTAGTTTGCCTTCTTACAGGCACTCTTTGTAATTTGAAGCTGTTTTTTTTGAAACTATACACTTGCAACTGGAATATCCCTGGCCCTCAAACTTTGATTCCTTATTCACAGCTCCACGAACTGTTACATATTTTTCTGGGATGTCTTTATGAATTTGTGTGCCAGAAATCTAGAGGTCACTTATATTAGACTGGGGTGTAATATATTTATTAGATTTTATGAGGCCATTTTTTTACGACTTTAATTTGTTTGTTTTGTTTGGATTCTCACGGCATACCATCTGGAATAATTGTGCGTCCCACAGTTTGGGAACTTCTGCTGTAGAATTTTTAATAAGCCTTCATTATCTTGGGCGTATTGAAATAAGTCCGGAATCAACTAGACTGATTGAGCGAACAAAGGTGCATTTCCTCAATAGCCTAAAGCTGTATGGGCTCATTGCAATAATCCTAAAAGTTATCAGGCTTATAAGCAAATATAATATTATTTTCCAATTAGCCTGGTTCATTGTAAATTGACGGTGCCTTTTCCATTAAGCCGGATTTTCTAATTCTCCTACGACATATACACTATATATATATATATAATACACTTACATAATATATACAGATAAATATATATAAATACATTACATATATTACGGAAGTCTTTAAATTTGGAAATTGCTGTAATGCTCTGTGGGTGTGAAATTACTCTTTTCTTTAACAGTGTATATTATTTAGTTTATGCTCTTTGGTAGAATGTGCAACAATGTCTATTATCTCGTTTCAAATATCTTAGGAGTTTTAAGTAAATATATCTTTTTTATTTACAATAGCGAGAAAGTCTATGCTGTGCACCCTCCCCACCTTAAAAAAAAATCTATAAATTTGTTTGTGGTTATAACTTAGAAAAAAAAGATCTTGCTAGAAAATTACGAAGTTTAGCTCCGGCGGTAGTGCATCCACCTACGGAGCTAAGGGCCTGGGCTCGATCATTGGCATGGTCGAGAAATGTATCATTGTTGGAATCTGGGGTTACCCTTTCACAGTGATGAATTGACGGCCGGGGGAGGGATTTTGTGTCTGTCCTAGATTTAAGATTAGAGTAATTAGTACAAAGGCGTATAGTCTGAACAGGTAGTAAGATACGCGGCGCTAAAATAAAAGTAAAAAAAAATAAATAGCACCGACAACCTACAATGGCATCACGTAATATAATTTGTCCAGATGGACACTAAAAATAGTGCATTTTTTGCACAGAATGTCTACTCGTACATCAATATTTCACTTCCCCTTTTCCCGCTCCCCAATCATAATCTCTTTTTATGTTCTTTCTCATCAAGTGTTTAAAAAAATGTATTTTCTCCCCTTTGTTCAGACGTAACCAATTAGTTTTATAACAACTATCAAAACATAGTTTGTAGGTCCCAAATTCAATTCCCGCGTCAAGATGTCATTTTTTAATTTAAATAATATGTAGATGAGGCTATAACCGTAACTAACAAATACTGATATTCGACATTATGTAGAGATAATGCTTTAAATACTTAACATTCACCCCCCACTCCCTTTTCCCTCCACTCTATTAGTTCGGCATATCTGTATAAAGCACACTTAGTGAGTTTAATTAATATTATTATTAATTACACTAGTGTGTTAATTATGAGCAATATCTAAAACAGAGGAAATGTACCCGCATTTCTGTGGAGGGACAAAGAGTAACCATTTAGAAAGATGCACCCTTTGTTTACCCATTCGGGATTTGAGCTCTGACCATCATTCATCGTTAAAATAAACTAAATGAGCTTAGTGCTTACATCAAGTTAAGGTTAACTTTAAAAATGAACCAACAGTTTAGTTCGGTCCCGGGGTGACCTGGCGGTCTAGGGTTAAGGTGTCAGACTTCTGTATTGAGGGTCCGAGGTTCTGTGCCAGTGACGTACGAGCTATCCTCCCCACCACTTTTATCAGGTGCGCGCGCAGTGGTCTGCCGCGGCTCTGAGTGTAGTTTCGTTTCCCGCCGCGAGAGCGGTGCCGAGCCTGGGGTTGGCTGGCTCGTCCGGCACTGGGACACGGACTCTCCACTCGTACGACCGCTTGCTCGGAGTGAGCAAGCTCACCTCTATAACGCTAGTTCAAAAATGTGGAATAAAACTGTTCATCAACTTGGGAAAGAAATAGTTTATTTTTTGTAACATTAAGATCACATGGGCCCACTCCTTCTAAAGCGATGTTGGTGACGAAGGAACGAGAAAGAGGCGTTTTATGGAGGAGCAGAGGCGTTTCAGTTCAATGCTCCGTCCCGGCACAGATTTATCTGATTGCCAAACCCTTACTTCACCTCTGACAAGACGTGTATTAATCACAACTTGTGAATGTGTGTGTATCAGGACTTTCCTGTCCACCGCTGACGAAGATAGGTTTTTCTGTTCTCAACGGGACGGACCGTTAGCATCCACTTTCATCTTTTTCTCAGCGACACAAACGCTATCTTACAGATTTTTCTCGACATTAACGCTGTCCATACAACGTTAAGAGCCAAAGCTATTAAAACATTCAGTTATTGACATTCATTTTGAATCTGAATGTATTATTATTATTATATTGTGAGCATTCAAATTAGCTTGAAATTATTTTAATATTACAAGGTTTCAATTTAGTTTTGAAATGTAATTAGTATAATTGATATATTTTAGTTGAGACTGATATTATAATCTTAGTTATGATGCATGAACACAAATCGATGATTTATTAGCTAAGAAGAGCCATCCTCTGGAACTTATATAAAGTAATAAGACTGTATTCATCATTTCAGTCTACCTTTAAAAAAGAAAAATAAGTGCCTTCGTTAAATTAAAATATGTAAAATTCCTATTGTAAAACTATAGTCAATTAGCTTATTAACACACATTAATATTATTTGGTTAAAACATTTTGTTTTAGGTATCATGAGGCAATGTCAGCCTTTGAGAGACTCTGGGAGGCTGTTGAGGCATTTGACAGCACTGCACAAAAAGGGAAATCTCTGACTGTTATGCAGGAATCACAATCAACTTAACGTTAACTTAACGTAACGTTCACTTAAAGTTAACTTAATTTAAGAAGACGGATGTGTGATCATGATTCACGTAACTTAACGTAACAAAACGAGCCAAACATCTTCATTCTCGAGCATGAACTGTGATTTTGACTATTTTTACAGTGGTGATCTGTGAATGTTTACAACTTTCAATCGATATAATAAATAACTATTACTAAACATTCATGATAAATCTAGCTTGCCTATTTTAGTTTAATTATTTTGTTTCAATGTCTGATCACTATATCTGATACTAAAGAGTGAACCTTGGTCATAATACCAACAAATGAATTACTAAATATCCCTGATGACGTCACTCGCATAATGATTGACTGGCTAGATCACATGATACCCTTAAAGTAACGTTCACTTAAAGTAAAAGACCTCCCAGGACATTTCTTACGTTAAGTTAACTGCATCGTGATTGCTTCCATTTAAACACACGAGGAGATCCTTTACGTTAAGTTACGTTAAGTTAACATTAAGTTAACGTTAAGTTGATCGTGATACCGGCATTATAAATACTGTTTTAGGTATCATGAGGCAATTTCACTCATTGAGAGACTCCGCGAGGCTGCTGAGGCCTCTCACAGCAACGCACAGAGAGTGAAAGCACTGGCTGTTATTGGCAGGACTCACGCGGCATTTAAAATGAACAAAAACGCCATAAGTGATTGGGAGGAAATGTTACCTTTGATATCAGATATTAACAGCAAGTCTTGGCTTTTCCATGAGCTAGGACGCTGCCACCTGAAACTTGGCATGGTAAGCTAGAAATGGATTATTTAATTATACACTAACAGACTGGATTAGGAGATAGGATGTGATTAAGAGGTAGCTGTGTGATTTATTTGCATCACACGAGAGAGGTGACACAGCTTTAGTCAAGGAAATATGGTATTTCACAAACCTTATTTTGTTAACTATTAAAACAACTGTGTAAAATGTTTTAAGTTATTTACAATATTCTGGAGCAACCAAAATAATTTATAGCACCCGTGAAATTCAGTAGCTCACATGTTCAAATAAGTGAGAACTTTTGTATGTTATATAGCACATTTTTAGCAAAATTTACAACAGACCACAAAGGGAAATGTCTTCACATCGTGACACTTACATTGATCACATAACTTATTGTATGTGAATCGACAATAAGCTAGGAACCACTTACAAATAAATAAATGTATATAAATTCACTAGTAAAAGGTTCCTTCTAGTATATTATTAATATATATACATATATACTTACCTAATTACGTCGTTTTCTTAAGGGGTAGGCAAGAAACAGTACATGTAGCTAAAAAACAACTACATACTTAATCCATCCTCATTAACTTTATCCCCACTTCTCATTCCTTGCATACTTCCTTCGCTTCAATAACATCCATACACCGAGTCATACATTCTCTTTTATTCTTAAAAATCATAAAGTTTCTCTTTCCAGAAATTTGTCTACAACATTTAACCAAGTTCTACAGGGCTTACCCCTTCCTTTTGATCCACACAATCTACCTTCATTATGCTTCGTCATTCGATCAACACTTATCCTATCTACATGCTAAAATGTACGTGAGACGATTCTTTCACATTGTCCTATTGGATTCCCTTTCAAACCGCCCTCCTTCAGCACCCATTCATTACTGACTCTGTCCACAAACATTTCCTAGATATCTCATTTCAACCACATCCATCTTGCTCTTGTGTTTCTCCTGACTAACCCACCCAGGCTTCACATCGATAAAACAATGTTGGCGTTAACACACTTTCACATACTGCAATATTTGCCTCTTTTGGCACTACTCATTCTTTACAATAGTCCACATACATAAAACTACCCTCAGGGATGCATTCACCCATCTCTCAATTTCACCATCAATCCTTCCATTACTACCATACATTTCTAAATCCATTGTTACAATGCAAATATCTGGTGTATGCAATCTCTACCTGGCATGAAACCACATTGCATACCCCAAATATTGTATGCAGTTTTTTCACTCACCCATTCACATTAAGACTCTCCAAAAAACTTTACCTGGAATACTTAATAAGCTAATTCCCCTTTCTTTCACCTGTTCATTCCAACACGCAACTCTTTTTAAGTTTACCACCACCGCAGATCCATAAATATCTTTCATCCACTCAACTACGGCCTCTTTTAATCTGTTCAAAGAATATCATTAGCATTTATCTCAACATTCTATTAATACTCTTGTAAAGTTAATGGTTCGTCTAGCAATCTCTCATATATTTATCCTGCAATTTTTTTCATTTTCACTCTTACTTGCTTAGTATTCTTGCGCTGCTTCCTCACCAAATGACTACCTAATCCAACTATTAAGATACCTAGGAAGTTATACACTAAGCATTCAGTTCCATGAACAACCCTATTATTCTTTACTAAACTTTTAAATCTCTCATCATACACCACAAAATCAATCATCGTTCTCGAATCATCCCTTTGCTATGCAAACAAGGGAAAATAGTTGTGCTTAAACTATGTATTCGACACAAATAAACCTTTTAATAAACACGAACTCATTACTTTTCTAGTCCACTCTGTCATCACCAAACTTTCCTAACCGTCTCTGGATTATCTCTTTTAATACCCATCCATCCATTCATATCCCCTAACAAAACAATTATTTCACCCGGTTCACATGCATTCAAGACTTCATTGAGATAATTCCAAAAGTTAACTTTCACATCCTCGTCTTCACCCTCCACTGGAGCATAACCAACAACCAATATAATTACACTAACACCTATTTTCATACGTACTAATAAAATCTATATGACACTAGCTCAAACCTTTTCATAAAGAGACTAGCTGTTGGGCTTAAGATTAAACCTACTCCTTGACTTCCCATTACCCATTCATCCACACCTGACCACAGTGCCAGGCTACCTTCACTCATCATCAAAACATCTTTTCCTTTTAGCTTGGCTCTACATACACACAGAATGTCAATTTTTCTTCCAATTATTTCCTATGACCTTTCATTATCTTTACCACACACTCCTCTCATATTCCACGTTCCATTAGTCCATGTTCTTCCCAGATTGTCACAGATGTACCCTTATGTTTTAACCTCAACTTCACATAATGGTTTTGGTCGTCCGAGGCTAATATTGTACAGTTTCTTATAGTAATTATCTTCAAGTAGACCAAGTTTGATCATATCCGCACCCATGTCATAATTCGATGATTATGGTAAGGATGCTGTACATATCGGTGTTGACACATATTATTCAGTGTACCTCAGGTACAGCCGTTGCTCAGTCTTGCCCTGAGCGCGCTCACACTGGTCCCAAAAACCAGTATTCCTACTATAAAGACCGCCATGCTGGCCAGTATCCCTACTATAGAGACTGCCTTGCTGGCCAGTATCCATACTATAGATACTGCCTTGCTGGCCAGTATCCTTACTATAGAGACTGCCTTGCTGGCCAGTATCCCTACTGTAGAGACTGCCTTGCTGGCCAGTATCCCTACTATAGAGACTGCCTTGCTGGCAAGTATTCTTACTATAGAGACTGCCTTGCTAGCCAGTATCCCTACTCTAGAGATTGCCTTGCTGGCCAGTATCCCTACTATAGAGACTGCCTTGCTGGCCAGTATCCCTACTATAGAGACTGCCCTGCTGGCTAGTATACTTACTATAGAGACTGCCTTGCTGGCCAGTATCCCTACTCTAGAGACTGCCTTGCTGACCAGTATCCCTACTATAGAGACTGCCTTGCTGGCCAATATACCTACTATAGAGACTGCCTTGCTGGCCAGTATCCCTACTATAGAAAATGCCTTGCTGGCCAGTATCCCACTGCCCGTGTCCCGTGTCATAACCACCAGGAGGTAAATTGGTATACCGACACACCAGGGCATGTATATCTATTTTTATATATACATATATAGGTATATATCTATCCACATATATGTATATATTACTAATATTATTGTTATACCACCACGTCTTACTACCCGTTCGGTTTATACGCTTAAGAACTAATTAGGCTAATGAGTTAGGAATTGGGAAGGTTGATTTAGAGGAAGTGAACTCACATTCGCGTGGAGGGAGAGTGGAAAACCATTTAGGAAAAACTCCTCCCAGTTCACCCGACAGAGATTTGAACCTTGATCTCCCCGTCCTCATCAGTCTAGCTCAACACGAAACTAGTGCGTTAGCTAACTACGCCACCAAGGCGGGTTACATGTATATATACTAATATATACGTATACAGATATATAATCATATATAAACATGTATGTATATATATATATATTCATAAATATGTGCATATACATATTATTAATATATAAGGTTGGGATTACGATCCACTTAACGTTCCCTTAACGTATAGAAATATAATTTATGATCTGGATTCACGTAACGTAATATAAAAACTTTATCGAACTACAGATAGTGAATTTGTACTTTTAGAAAACCAATCGTTCTCAAAAATGGAACTCAAGCTGGTAATGTTGATTGTGCTTCTAGTACCTAACAATGAGAGCTTACTGAAAATACAATATAAAGTGTAAGACTAGTAAATGAATATTTTCTATTCACGATACCTATACTATACCAAAGAAATGTTTGCACATTATAAGTGAGAGATTATTGTTCACTAAAAACCGTGCTGATGTTTCTTGCAACATGATTGGTTGGCAGGAACACGTGGCATTCTTCCCTAACGTAACATAACGTAACGTTAGATTTCGCCACTGGACCTCTAAACGTTACTAAGTATTAAGTGATCTATTTCATTTAAAAAATCAATTATAACTTTTAGATTACTTCATCTTGACGTCTTGTTGCTTTATTTGAATGTTAGGTGAATCACTATCCCGGCATAGAACATGATATTTCTGACACTATGCTTTAGATCACGAAAGCTCAAGTGTATGGCAGCAGGTGTTTGGCTTCCTCCAAGATGTCAGATGATGCTAAGTTAGCCATGCATGCCCGCACCCTGATGGCAGAAGTGGAACTAAGCCACGGCGAGAATAATAAAGCCCTCATATACCTTGATGCAGCGAGATGCTATGCAACATCCCCACAAGATCTCGAATATATCAACAAATTTCAAGATGCTATTCTTCAAGAACCCCGAAATAAAACACTTGACGTTTCCTTTCGTCCTTCAGGGAACCGTAAGACCTCACATTTGGCAAGTACAGTGATATCTAAGGCGTCTGCTAAAATCACTAAATCAACCGTTGTATTTCAAGTTGGTGTGGACACAGCCGCTTCATTTGCAAGATCCATACATGGTCAGTCACTGATATATGATAAAAGTTCGGAGGAAATTGAAAGAGATCCCAAGGAAAACATTATTACTGAAAAGGTATGTTTGTCTCAAGAGGATAAAAGCCAATTAAAAAAGAAACTACTAAACACCTCTAATAGAATATCACTTTGTACGAAAAAGAAACAATTGCTTGAAGAAAGAAATAAACATCAAAATAAGACGAATAAACTCAAACAAGTAACTAATGCAAACAAAGAAACAAACATGAAAAGTAAGAAATTCCATCAATGAAACGGTTAGTATAAAGATCAAACTAATTATCAATGTATAGCAAGAAGATGTATTATGTAGAGTATAATGTACTAGTAATAAATTAAAACTATATATATTAATTGAATAACTGATAGACTAATAACGTTTGCTATTCAATAATTTATCTGATGAAAAATTTGCAATTCATAATATAGGTAACAAAGAAATATTAACTTAGTGCTATAAAATCAGCATTAAGTTAATAAAAAGTCATTGGTTTTGCTATATTTGATGATATATTCACAAACCATTATAGGTCTCCTACTTAATTATTATATAATTGTAATACTATTTGCTAATTTTATTTTATACAATATACGAATTGCCAAATCCATTTTAACTGTCTTAATATAGTTTTATCAAACGACCCCGTAGATATTATTTATAGTATATTGATTATTATCTATATATTATATAAATATAATAAAAGAGGTACTTTTGTAAGTGCACAAATGAAAGTTTCTAATGCCATTGAGTATATAAGTAAATACATTATATATAATATGTACCATTTTTATAATATATATTTTATATCTAATATATATAACATAATTTATATACTTTATATCTAACACAGTTTTATTAAGGTATTGCTGATCTGTTCGTTTAATTTTGATACCTCCTAGATATTTAAAAACGTATCCACGACCTAAAAACTGTTTTTTATTTATTTTATTTCCTGGACTTCCTGATTTTGGGGCAAATTGAAGTCGGTGAATAATTATTTTCCACCATGTAAAGTATTTCCAAAGTGAGCTATATTTGAAACACAAATGAATACACATTACTATGTTTGCGCCGTGTCTTACCATACAATTTAGATGTTCACATTTAACTACACTAATATTAAAAGGATGAAGAATTTATAGCTTAAAGAAAATGTACAACTCTCACTAGAACCGTTAGATATTAGATCCCTGACCTATTCCTGTCGGCAAATCAGGCTAGACAATATCAATGTTTAGTCCACTTGTTCACGTAGGTTATACGATTTGTTGAGGTAGGTTAGAAATTAGAAATGTTTAACTTAATATTCAAAAGAAGTTATTATGACATGTGTGTGCCACACGACAGGCTTCAATTATCGTAGTACACGCTCCACGATGGGTTACAATTATCGTAGTACACGCCCGATGATGGGCTCAAATATCGTACCCCGTAATGGGATACAATTATCATGCCCTCTCCTTTGTCGTTATTGCCCGACGATTTGGAAGCAATTATATGCGTCTTTAATAATCATAAACTATTGTAATATTACATATCGATGCCATGCTCTACAGGTAATTAACATAAATAAAAATTTCATTCAAAATACTTTTTTATTCCCATTTATATATTTAGATTTACTTTTAAGAACATTTAATTATTCTTTTAGTGAAAAATGATGCGGTTTTTAAACAAGGATTACTAAAATATTTTGTGATATCGTCAAACTACGTCCTCACAGCTTAAGTTTCCAGCACAGAGTGACGTCTATCTTCTTTATCAGGACTTCCCCTTCTTGAATAAAGGAGAGTAACATGCTTGTGGAAAATTTTAGAATCTGACTAGAAAGAAAGCTAGTACCATGAAATAAACACAGCGCTAGTGCGGGGTGGTTGCTAAATATAAATATATAAAGTATTTAAATTAAAAAATATAACAAAATAGCTGAGTAGATAAATAAAAATACTCAGAGATGTCACGATTTCTGTTTTTCTCAATTCCGATTTCTAAGTTCAACCTCTATTTTTTATTCTTGAACATTACCAATGTCATTATTTTTCCAAGCTTTCAACCTCATATAAAAACATTCTTATTCAACTTCATAGCAGAGCATAAAATATAAAGAATGCAAATAGTAGTAAAACAATTTATTTTTAATTTTAACAAAGAAAGAGATCCATTTTACCAAGTATTAAAGCATATAATATATAATTAGTATATTAATTAGGAATTACAACAGTAAACATGTATGTTTACCTACAAATAAAGCCTCACTAAGTCAAATATCTAAAAATAATTTTAAAAAGGTATTATAAACAACTATCAACCACACAAGTCTTTTAAATTCACCAAATAGGGGCAATAATTGAACCCAATTGTATAGCAAATAATAGCAAATAAAAAATATAGAAATAATTGACTAATCATTCTGAATTTCTACCGTTCTAAGGGTCACTCTTGAAATAGACTAGACTGCTAATAACAGGGAAGTTCCGGTTCAAATCTAGGTTGAAAGTAAGGGTGGATTTTCCAAAATAATTTTTCAGTCTTCCACCACGGAAGTGCGGGTACACTTCCTCTAAATTTAACCTTGCTCTTACCCAACTCATTAGCGCAATTTGTACTTGTGCTTATAACCTGAATAGTTAGTAAAACGTGGTTCAAAAAATACAGATTGTTTGTTGTAATATAATATCCTTTTTTTCTTCTATATTAATACAATGAAGAATTTGTTTATCTATGATAAACGTTGCGTGATATCTACCAACCGCAGAGGACTGAAATTTGAAAATTAGTATCCCCTATACATGAACAAATGCACCTCAAAGCAGAAATTCTAAAATAATTTATTTTAATTAATTAAAAACCAAACAAAATTAAAATATACCAACGCCGTAGATATATGTAATAATACATTTCATACAGTAGTGTAATGCGGGTTGTGGTAGCCCCTGTCCATGAACTTGTGCACTGTGAGCCGGAATGTTAACATTTTGATTATATTTATTTTTTACCCCTTTTGTACTTCCTAGTCTTTTTATCCTTTTTAAAACCCTATCCACTTTTAACCTTTAAATTAGTTTTTTTTATTTTGATTAGATTTACTTTTTGCCTTGTTTACCTTTTGATCCTGTGTGGAGAAACTCGGATGGACAGTCAGTAAGGAAGGGGTGCTGAACGAGTGCACTTTGAAAGAAAATCCAATAAGTCAACGTGAAAGAAGCGTCTTAAGTTGGTTTGGGCATGTTGAAAGGATGAGTGTTGGTCTAGTGACGAGGCTAATATATGAAGGTAGAGTGTGTGGATCAAAGTAAAGGGGTATGCAGTGTAAGACGTAGATGAATGTGTGAAAAAGATATACCTACGAGTTTTAAGAATAAAAGAGCATGTATGATTCGGTGTATGGAATTTGTTGAAGCGAAGGGAGTATGCAAGGATAGGAAAGTGTGGAGGCACTTTCAAACAATATAATATTGTTATGGGCTCTTGCCTTATATAAATAATTTAGAGAGACCTGGGTTTGATTATAATTTTACTTTAATATAGTCAATATAGGAATAGGGTGTAATGAGGTGGAGTGGATATCACTAGCTCAAGATAAGGATGTAATGAGGTGGACTGAATAGAACTAGCTCAAGATAGGGATAGAATGTAATGAGGTGGAATGGATAGAAATAGCTCAAGATAGTGACAGGTGGCGTACTTTTATATGTGCAGCAATGAACTTTCGAGTTCCTACTACCATGTACTAAAGTAACTAAGTATAGTATTCACATAATATTAAAGTCCTAGGGTTTAATATTATCCATGGTGTCAATGACCCACATTATTTTTAAGCGACTCTATTAGGCAAAGAGTTCGAGGGGGAAATATGAATGTTGCTAAGGGTCTTACAGAGGTTGGTTAGAAAGGGTAAGGGGGTAATTATGATTAATGATGAGTAATTTAATGTTTTTACTTAGTCGTGTTCTGTAATTATAAGTTGAATAGGACCAAATTTGATTTACATTTTGTAATTATACTGTTTTGGACCCCTCTCATATATTCAAAAAGTCATGGATGAAGTGTATTTTTCTTTAAAGAACTGTAGATAAAGTTTCCTTTTAATACTTCACCCATGGAGAATCACGCGTTTGAGAAGTAATTTCAATGTATTTTGTTTTAAAACTTTCCTTCTTTAAAATACCAACTCCGTTGTATTTTAAAAATAATGGGACATACTGGCTCTCTTTACCCAATAGGAAACTAGCCTTCACAACATCAAGCTGCCAGGAGTTCTCCTATTAGTTAGTTTTAACACTGGTGACAAGGGGTCCAAGAAGCAAGGGGTAGGTCATATATAAGCAGTGACAGTACACAGTACACAGAAAATTCGTAAAAAAAAAGTCACAAAAAAACCTAGTAATATCACAGAAAACAAAATTTTGAACAGCACTAGCTCTGACTCCCAGCGTCAGTTCGGAAATTAACAAGGAACTGTATCAATGCCAATTTTATAACAGTGAAACTGTAATCAAATCAATAAATTGTGTTCAAAACATAAAATTTCACTGATTTCAATCGAATTACATAAAATCGGATCGTCATAGTCGTGTGATAACAAGGGCGTAGTAAGGTATGCACGCGTCGTCATCATCATAAAACCCGGTATCGTTATACTTACTGCATACACGGGTCCACATTATTACAACCACATCATCATCAGTATAAAATCAGATATCATTATAATTGGTGCCCAATCGTGGGGCAATAAAATCCAATATCACTATAATTTCACAATTTATAGACAAACCAGTGTTTAGTTAGAATGAATATAATTAAAAATAAACTGTCCACGTAGGATGGTGAAAAAGGTGGATAAATTTATTTACATTTGTAGACCCAAGTCTACCGGGAAATAATACATACATTTCCCTTCTTCGAGAACTGAGTGAAGAGGACAGAACTAATGTAATTGTTTAGATGTAAAGTGTATTCTTCTTTGTTGTCACGTTGAGTCCTTTGTGTGTATTCTCTTCTTTGTGTAGTTAAAGAAGATTACAACATGGGCTGACTGAGTCGTTGTCGAAGTAATGACTCAGAACCTGGGACCCAGCGTTGTGTTCTGGTATATACCTCTATTAAGTAGCAGTGTTGTTTTATTTACAATCCATTATCCAACCATTTGCCACCTCTCCTTTATCTGCCAGTTCATGTTTCAGTTAAAGCAGACGATTAAAGGAGATATCTCGAGAATTCACGAATGCTTGTGTGCAATTTCTAAACTGCTACTTTGGTTATTTTTTAATTTCTGTATCTTGATAAGATTTAACGAGGCTACGTGCTTATATTGTTTCCTCCTGTTTATGACTCATTTGAACACCTTCACACGCAACAAAGAAGTGATAAATCACTTGTACTGAACATCAGCTTAACGATAACGATAGGAAGCTGAGTTGGAAGGTACATCTTAGAAGTACAAACTCGTTACCATTTCAAACTAGGATGTAAAATCCAGGAAATAAAGGAACTTATAACAGAACTAAAGCATATTATCGTTGGAAAATATTCCTTATAATCTATTCTAGACCAGGCAGTCCTGAAGATTTAATTGGAGAAAGCCAATATATTTGTTTTGTCACCTAAGTTTTATTAAATGTTCGATCTATAGCCATTAAATTTATTTGTAGTTTTTAGGGACCATATCTTCATTGTAATATTATTAATAGTTAAATATATTTTAAATGGTGGATTTGAAAATTTAATAGAACCAATAGTATTAGTCGCTCTATTTTGAATAAATTATTTAATATTCTTATTACTTTGGACCATAATTACGATTAAATTAAACTATCCAAATTAATAGGACATACGTATCCTGGTAGAATGTTTCGATTAAGTATTTACTTAAAAATCAATTTGTCAGGAAACAATTGTTTTATATATTAATAAATCAGAAATATTTTGTAAAAATTAATTTTATTTATTTTCCTCTGGTCCGTATTGTGTATAGAAAATTTATTTAAGTGAGAGCGGGAAAAAAGATGATAATCGTGGTGTAGGCGTTTATACACTTTTTTAGATAGATTGTGTTGAGTGACATTCTGATTTGTGGATCCTGAGTATCGTTGGTTTGAAGGAAATTATCACCCATGACTCAAATATACGGGTATATAAACAAATAAAGTAACTATATGTGGGAAAATTATTTGATTTAGACTTGTACCAGCCACTTCTTCTTATAGCTACGGCCACAATAGACTAAAAGAGGGTGGACGGAATCTAAGGAAATTATTGTAACAGAAATTAGGAAATTTGCAAGCTTAAGGAATATTATAATTATTTATTCAAGGTAAACAACAGAGGTAAATAAAAATTACATGGCTTTTCAAGTCAAACTGAAGTGTGTTGAAAAAAATATAAATATGGCAGAGACTGCACTTGCGCAGTACATTTGAGAGTATATCTCACAACCTCAGAGTAAATTATTCATTTATTTGAATTAGTCTGGAAGAGACCCATTAATAAACGAAATCGTTGATATTATAATAATGAGCTTAAAGAGCCTCTTTTAAACGGTTAACAACGAGCCTGATTAACCATTGTGAATTCAGACTAAACAAATTTAAATTTAAATATCAAATATGATATGTATTAAATAGTTTAAATCATTAAACCTTTGAAACCTTCCTATAGTAACAAAGAGCTTAAGGAGCCTCTTTTAAACGGTTACCAACGCGCCTGAATCACCATTGTGAATTCAGACTAAATAAATTTAAATTTTAAGATTACATTTAAATTTGTATATCAATTCTGATACAAATAAACAGCACAAAGGTTTGACTTCCCGACATAACTCAAACTTTTATGGGACTAGTACTTCAACAACTTTTGAAGTAATCAACAAGATTCCGACTTGTTAATATTTAATATTATAATAGAAAACAAAGAAATATTACATAAGAATCATTGTAATTTCTCACTAAACGAATCGGTAAGTGTTAAAGTTAAAAACTTATAAACCAACAAAAATAAATTACTTTAATATTTTCTTCAAAGAATGCGTCTACAAAAATTACCAAAAAAATTATCAAATTATAGAGATTAAACAATTATTGGTGAACACAAGAGCAATACAAATTTAAATTTTAACTAAATATTCCAAGCTAGAAAAATAGTCAAAATGTGGCTACCTATTTATATTTCTAGAAATTACAAAGAGACTAGCGCCCAAGCGGCAAAAGGAAACATTAAGTGTTCCATAACACACATTTACTTTCAAAAATAAATCTACTAGTGAGAAATTACAGGCACCTACACTGAAAGATTTCATTCACATAATTAATCTTAGTGTTCAAAACAATCAAACTCAAAATAGGTAGTTTAAATTTTAAATAATCATAAAGTAAATAAAGTTTATATATTGCCATCCTGGATCGATAATGCCCAAGTCCAGACCAGGACTTCTCGTCGGATATTATAGTTAACTATGCTAGCTGGTTAATTTCAAGTCCAGAACAGGATGTAATAGTAACCATATTTGCTGAGTTCCCTCCTTATATATATCTAGTTGATGGGTAAAGAAGTGGGAGTTTTCATATTAAAATTACAACGCCACACGGCTAATACGTTGCCAACACCAAGTCACCCACGCTGGACACATGGTGGTTGGCTGTTGAATCTAGCTACTTCCATCGAGTCACGTACACCAGGCACTTGATTAGTTTTAGTTCAACTTGGCTAATTCCCAAGTCACGTACGCCGGAGTTGGCTGTTGACTCTAGCTACGTCCATCGAGTCACGTCCACCAGACATTTGGTTAGTTGCAGTTAAAGATTATGAGTGGCCCATTTGTAGCCCAGCCGGGCCGATCAGAGAATTTCTGGATCCTTTTATTGGAACGTCTTGTTACTGCATCATTCATAGCTTGTTAGGACTTCTCTTCATTTTAGAATTTGGTTTGAACAGGTTGGTCATGGAACTCGTGCTAGGCCAGAAGATACAATTAGTGAGTAAAGCACATATATTAGACATAGTAAGTTTGTGACCTTTGATATTGCAGGATGTCTATGAGTATCAGCACTATTCGGAGTGGGTAGTATTTATGAAAACTAGCTAGTCATCTGATAATATCCAAAAACTAAGAGACAAAAAAACTTTGATAATGTGCGCTCCAGCACTTTAACTCAACGTCTGATTGCAGTATATAATTTTTAATGTTTAGATTTGGAAAAAACCTTTGATAATCGAAAAGAATTGTCTGAAAAATAAAAACACTTGAATAAAAAATACAGAAATAAAATATTTTTCTATTATAAATCAAATTTCAAACCATTTCAAAGTGATTGTAAACAGGACGTCCCACGCCCATTTTGCAGTAAATACAATCTTAGGTATAAAATTTACAACGGTTTAATATTGTGGTGGAGGTGTTATGGTTTGGAGGTTTGGAGAGTTTTTTCTGCTCAGCTAGTTGGAACTTAGGTGAATTTAAACAGCTCTATGAGTCACTTCATGTACATGATACTTTATGCCAAGAAGGAAAATCTTTCAACTACACCCGATATCATCGCTGAGTGTACTAAATATCTTATGGAGAAAATATTTATCTTCGTTCTCTTTTAGTTAGCTGTTGCCAAATCTCTTCGCTTACAGTTATGTCTGAAGGTGGTGTGATGGGTAAGAAGGAGTTACTGGTAACCACGACTAACCAGCGTTGCGAAACTTGTTTTATATTTAAGGGGATATTGACCACACAAAAACGAGAGAATGACAAAGTTGTTTACCAATACTATAACGACGATATCCAGTGTAAATATTTCTGCACAATAATGATGACAATCACGTGTCAAAAGTGGTAAACGCTATTGAATCTACAAATAGAATATCCTTTATAGACTGGCCGGTGCAATCCCCGGACCTATATTTAATCGAGTGCATGTGGGATGAACTAAGACGTCGTGTAGGAAATAATAAACACTCCAACAAAGAAGAATCGGGATATTCCCTGATGGAAGAACGAACCAAATTCTTACAAACTGCATTTCTAATATAACTAATTTAACGTCTGGTAATTGTAGTGCAGTAATTAGCACTAGGAGCTGCTTTGGTGGCCGATTGGCTTAAGGCGTCACAATTGTGTTAGAATATACTGATGATGACAGGGAAATCGGGGTTCGAGTCCCGGTCCAGTGTACTGAGAGTGGTTTTTACAAAATCGTGTAGTACTTTCTCTCCCCGCAAACGCATTTACACTTTCTCTATATTTAACCTACCTCTCCTTATCCCTTACTCATTAGCGTAGATAGTGCATATGGGTATAATCTCAACAGGTAGTAAAATATAGCGCTAAATATATATATACATCACAGATGGGAATAAATTCCTTTTCATTTTAATTTTCCTGAAAAATGAACCATTGAAAATGACATTATTACTAGGCTTGGGCTGTCTATATCAGTGAAGCTGGTCAAAAATAGAAAGTTACTTTTCCTGGCTTGCCACTCTAAATTATTAAGCTCAAGTGAAAGTTTGCAATAAATAAATAAATATACAACCCGCATCGGTTGTTGATTGGTATAACGCTCCACTCTAATATTAGTCTGGCTCTCTGGGGACAAGTAGATTAGGGTTCAAATAGCTGTCAATTGAGCTGAGAGTACTTTTTCATGGAAGGTTTTTCACTCTCTATTTCTCTCTCCACACAAATTTAAGTACATTTCTTATAAAATTCTATCCTCCCCATAATTATTACATTAGTGGATATGAGCGTTTAGCCCAAATGAGTACTAATACATGGTGAGAAAGATACATTAAATTTCTACGCTAACTTTCTGAAAAAAAAAAAGTCTCTAGAAACAACTTTTGGCGGTATTTATAGACAAAGATAACGTGCTCCTCCCCCCTCTAATATTCATTGCTAAAAGGATATAGACGACCTCATATTCAAACAAGATTATTGTCATATGACCTTAAAAAACTCATCAGGTCTAAGAGCAGGCTGACTCTCTTATAAAATAACACTCAGTGCAAGGGAAATGGTCACTTCCGAAGCTTTGTAAAAAAAAAGTCTACTGCTGGCAACTGCTAATCTTCTAAAAAATAATAATTTATTGTGCATAAAAATACTTGGAATTGAATTGTTGCTTCATGACGCTACCGGATAGAAAATTCCCCTTCACCCTCCCTCCTGGTCACAATATCTCTTTGTATCATTGAGAAATTCCAAAGATATAAAGTTTCAGTGAGCCGTGTTTCATTTTAGTTGGTGCTTAAAAGCAGAATAAAATCGTTCAAACGTGTGATCAAGTTTTGATGCACATATTAAAAAATTTAGGACTGTAAAAATATGTTTTGTAATATCAGTTGTTTAAAATCATTTTTGCATGTTGTAATATGTGCTACGTACTAAATGTCTAATCAGTAGTGTTATAAATACAGGTTATTCAAAAGTTATAGTGCAAAACGGAAGACCTGTAATGAGAGTGGTGTCAACGGTAACCGAGCAATAACGAATCGAAGGGAAAGAGAACGGCATCAGGTTCTTGCCTGGGCATGGTAACTACCACCACCGCCGCTATTGGCGCTAGTGGCACCTAGTTTACAAGATGGTGATTGCCAAGCATTTTGAGTTATGGAATTTGAATGACCAGGGGATGTTTTAACAGCGCAGCTACATTTTCAGACGGGATTCGGCAAGCGCACACCGCATATAAACTGCATCACGCGTTGGGTGACGCAGTTCGAATCCATTGGTTTTTTATGCGCCAGAAAACGTAAGGGTCGCCCATGGACTTCAAACGAGACAGTGGATGGGATTCAAGCGGTGTTACACAAGGAGTCTAAGGAAATCAACAACACGGACTAGTCTAAAACTACAGGTACCCCTAGACACGGTGTGACGTATCTTACTGAAACGTCTGTCCTGTAAAGGGTACAAAATTCAGACCGTGCATGCACTAGAACCAGAGGACAAACAGAAACGCCGTAACATTTTCATTGAAATGCAGGACCAGCTAGCAGATGATAGACTTGCTGACAGCTTAGTGTTCAGCGACGAGGCCACTTTCCACCTCAGTAGAAAAGTCAATCGCCATTAATATCCGGATCTGAGGCACATAAAACCCACATGCCATTGCGGAGCATTCGAGAAACTCACCAAAAGCGAACGTGTTTTGTTCCATGAGCAGGCGCAATGTTTATGGTCCCCTTTTTTTTTTTTTACTGAGTCTACAGTTACTGCCCATGTCTACCTGGACAGGATAACGGAATGGTTTATGCCTCAGCTGGAGGAAGATCTTTCCAACGCAATCTTTCAACGAGATGTTGCTCCTTTATATTACCACTGGGATGTTCGCCGATACCTGAATACCACCAGACCGGGACCTTGGATCGGCCGTGCCAGACAATAGGATTTGCCAATGTTGCTCTGGCCTCCACGATCACCAGAATTAACACCCTGCAACTTATTTTTCTGGTGCTACATCAAGGACACCGTGTGCGTGCCCTCATTGCCACAGCAACTGAATGACCTTTTAAACAACGCAACTCTGCTGCAGTGGAATTGATACACGAGGATAGGCTAGGACGCGTCTGGGCCGAACTGGACTACAGTCTAGACGTCTGTCGCGTAACCAACGGCACCCGAATCGAACACCTTTAGTGCTTTTGAAACTTGGACAGTTCTTCTGTATTTTAATGTCATGATGGTTGTTGTTTGTCAGTTCCTTTAAGAATAAATCATCTAACTTTTGTATCACTACTTTTGAATAACCCTGTATACGATCCGGCACCGTGGTGTAGTGGTGAGTGTACTTGAATATGAATTCAGGGTTCCCGGGTTCAAGTACCTTGGGTATTTTTCTCTTGAGGGAAATTATCCCAACGGTTGCCAGGGATTGGTAGATTAGGCTTAAGTTAGGTTTCATATTCACTATCGTGAATACGTGTACATGTAGACAAAATCCATAACGTACCCTTGGCAAAACTCTGTGCCACCAGAGCGCCGAATAGTCTACAAATAAGCGTGCGAACTGGATGGCATGTCCCTCCCGGTCAGTAAGGCCATACGATAAAAATAAAATTCAGTAAAAAATAAGGTGAAATATATACATTATATTGAGATATGATACTAAATATTAAAAACATCTAATAGTTTCAATAATAAAGTAGGGATTAATATGGCCCTAGAAACCAAATATATAAGGAGTTCAGAAACGCATAGCCCAAACTGCACGTATAGCTTGTTTGAACCAAAAGTAATACTAAATTCCTATACCCTTACATCCGGAAAGCTATGATAATACCATTAAATATTGTCCAAAATTTTGGCGTACAACGCCGTGATTGCAACGCTATTCAAGCATGCGTGTACAACACGTTGCATAGGAGCTAGGCGTGTGACACTACACACCTAGACATCTTGGAACACGGCAGTAGAACATACCACAGTTAATAGTAAACAACACACAAGTCTATCTAGAAATGTGAATACGTTCTGAGGGTCATCATTAACGGTCCTACATCACAGAAAGTGCTTGC
Source organism: Timema bartmani (assembly GCA_902151455.1). NCBI lineage: Eukaryota > Metazoa > Arthropoda > Insecta > Phasmatodea > Timematidae > Timema > Timema bartmani. Next base: position 228,496 of record CABFWB010000419.1, on the reverse strand, counting down.
CACTATTACATGTGGAATGCCGTGCACCTAGCTCCAATGCAACTTTCTGTACACGCATGATTGAACAGCTTTACTCTCCCGGCGCTATATGCCGAAACTTTGAACACAATTTAATGGTATTAGCATAGTTTTCCGGATGTAAGTGTTTAGTAGGCATTTTGTATTACTCTTAGTTCAAACAAGCTATATGTGCAGTTTGGGCTATGAATTTTCAAACAACCTGTATTTACAATATTTTAAGGAATCAATTTAAAATACATACATGAATTATGTGTAGCATGTAGGAAGTCATCCAGAGACCACGTAACGCTGTTGAAAAGAGGAGAAGGGGGGTTACCTCTAATGACTACATGGTGTTACTCGGGGAAGGGG
>CABFWB010000419.1:207530-228068 GCA_902151455.1 Timema bartmani | reverse complement strand
GGGGGGGGGGGGGGGGAGTCTGGGTAAATCAGAGTGTCACATAACACAAATCATATACTTAAATTCTAATCTGAAAATATAATATTATGTTTAATGTTTTCGTCGTTAGTAAACATACTTATTGATAACCTCCAATTTTGAGTATTATTAAATCTGAGTTTCTTTTTTAGTATCACAAAAGCTACTCTATGAAATAATGACATTCTATCCTGTGAAAAGTTACGTAACATAGGTTGTAGGGGTGTAAGGGTCAGGCTAAACGTATGTTTGGTGCTACATGGTGGTATAAATTGTATTAAAAAGGGTTATAAAAATACTTACGTGGATTAGAGTTGACACCTTACTTACCGATCTTTACAAGTGAGCATTATTATATTATGACATAGAAATAACTAAATTTTTTTTTTCCATTTACATGAAAAATAGCATTTTCTTGCAATAAATAAAGTTTTTATTGTTTCCATGGTTATGTATTTGTATAACTGTTCAGTGTGCATGAATGTATATTGGAATTTATTTAAAGAAGTATATATTAAGAGTTATTGTATGTATGTTTTAATAGGTATGTTTGTACATGGAACTAATTAATGTATGTATGTTGGGCCTATGCATACTGTATGTATGTTTGTAAGTTATATATGTATTCATATATGCACATACACATGAATAATGGTATGTATATGCTACGAAATATATTGTTTTTAAATACGGATATAATATGATAAGCCTATGGTATGTATTTATACCTGTATGTAAATATGTATGCAAGCATATATGTATGTGTATATGAATTTATGTATGTATTAATGTATATTTGCAAGCATGGATATATTTATGTGTGTAACTTAGACACATGTTTTTATATTCAAAAGTGTGTAAGAGCAATTGGTATACACCTTTACAGTTTTATTATTAATGCATTTACTAATCAATTCCGTCATTAAAAACAATGCAGAGAATTTGTCAGTTACTAAAAGGCTTAATTATAGCTAGGATTTGGTTATAGTAAGGTTGGATTTCGATACAAGTAGTTATTATTTTTACTAGTGAAAATAGTTGTGTAGTGTACTGGTGAAATGACTGATTCCTATCACAAAACCTCAAGAATAATGCTATTAATGGTTTTAAAGTTTAATATCTTTAAGTATTTTTTTACCTTAATCAATTTTAACCATAATATTTTAAACAAAACTAAATTAAAATTAATTAGGATATCATTTTTAGCTGCCATCTATAACTTAAAAATATAAATTACAGAGAGTAGTCATGAGGGATGAGTTTTCAATATTAAAAAAAATATAACATTAAAAAATATTAAATATTTAATGTTCGCGGTTTTTTCTTCTTTCAACGCAACGTTTTTTATGGCAGTGTTCTTCATGTGTGCAAACAATTGAAGACTTGGAAGAAGTACCCTTTAGCTTCAAATCCTTTTGTTTCCAGGATCATTATTAGAAGCTCCTTTTTGTTCACTCACCTAGCCTGGCTCTGAAAGGAGGATGAACACGCAGTTTTGTTTGCTTCTAAGTCTCTCAATTCTATCCCCAGCCCATCATAAAAACTTGTCTTAATGTTTCAGAAAAGTTTCGTTTAATATTTGAAAAGAACTCCAGTTTAAAATTGGCATGGACTTGAGCTGATATGAATCAATTTGAACTTTTGTTTCTTTGTGTGAAAAAAGTCATACGATCTCAGGCCAAATTAAATCTCTTTACACACACATACACACACACACACACACACAGTGCATATGAGTACAATTTTGTGGGGCTAAAATTATGTCAATTTTGTTGTAACAAGCAAAATCTCAATTTTTATTATACTTTTTTTGACGATCACAACTCCCACGCAAAATGTCACACGAAAGTAAAAAGGAACTTAAATATATAATGTATACATTTTATCAACAAAAAAAAAAGCTCTTTGGAAAGCTGTTTTTAATATATTAAATACTTCTGATATAAAAACACTACCATTAGTTTTTAAATATAAATTAAAACAATATGAATAGTAATATGAATCAATGCAGGTATAATGGGCTCCATATTTATTATTTTAAACCTTCTAAGATCTTGTTTCAAGAATTTGTTGAGAAAAAATCATTATCAACTCAATAAACCAATCTAAAGGAAAACACAGCAACCAGTATTTCAATTTATCACTTAGTGAAATGGAACATGGACAATTTGACATTAATACACATACTCTATCTACCCAGCTGGAATGATGTAGATGAACTCAAATTTCAAATAAGTGTATATTTTGATAATTCATTAGTGTAACTGAGAATCTAACATAAACGTTACTGTGCTTCACTAACAATTATGATTATATGACCCATGTTAACGGAAACTTATTGATTAATCATTAATTTAAGTAATTTGCTATGGTTAGAAATAGTGTAAAAGTTTTGTTCATAACATCTTTAAACAATAAAATTAATACAATTAAAAAAATGGTACGACGCACAACAGAGACTTTCTCTCACTTTTATCTTAAAATACACATTTACTAAAAACTAGTAAAATTTGTGAAACGAGATAATAGTTTTATACATTGGTGTAGAAACATTACACCAAAGATCTTAATGAAATAATATTTACTGTTACTTACTCTGGCATTAGGAACTAGGAACACTGGTACAGAAAAATTGAGAAAAGAGAAACATCTTTGTCCACCAAAGAACATAAGAATTAAATTAATTCTCTAAGACCTGAATTAAAAAAGTATATACATTTGCCTTTAACTTAAAAATTATTGATTTTGTAAAAATATATTTCAAACAAAAGAATTTTATAATTAATACTACTAAATATTTACAATGTTAAGTTATTTAATAGCTTTAATAGTTGCAGATATATGATCAAAATAGGATATTTCAGCATGAATATAATACCCTCAATGCTAAATACTGAGTATATACAAAATTTATTTAAAATAGTTAGAATAAATATCGATAAAAAAATAACTTTTTGCCTTTCGGTGAACTACCTTTAAATTTAGAGTTTGATATATAATTCCAAAAATACCTCGGTGGAACCTTAAGAAAACCCTAAATTCCAATACTTAGCCCGATTGGTAAAATGGTTTAGGCTCTAGTCCGAGGTAAAGACAAACGGCAACCCAAAAACAATATTTTCTCTTTCACTGTGCCATGAAACGTCGACATTTATCAAAATCTCTAGTTTGATTTTTTTTTGACGATCACAATACTTTCTCTCTGAAGTGTCAAGAGGAAGTAAATATATAATCTAACTATTTATTATAAATTAGTTTTGTCATTTTATTGTTTGAAATTAATACATTCCTAAGATTTGTTTCTTATAATTTTAACATGCTACGCATTATCTTGTTTTGTGTTGTATTATGTACTTTAAATTCCCTAAAAATTGAGTTATTAATTTTTTCTCATTGATATGAATAATTTTATCCCTTTAAACTCCAACATGTATGTTTATGACAACTGATATATAAGATCATACATAGGCTTAAATAATATCTATGAAAAATTTCGCTAAAATTGGCCCACGCATTTAGAAGCTATCACCGAACAAAGAAACATACATATATTTTTAAGTGGAAGTGCTATGGAAACAAATAATCATATCGATAAAATCTTGTACAAATATTGTTTGGGCCAGAGCCAAAAAATGTCCCGGCCAAATATCATTAAAATTGATCAACGGTCTTGACATTAATCGCGTAGCATAGATCAGGATAGACAGACAAACAGAATAGACATACAATAGAATGATAGACACATAAGGATATACAGAAGAATTGTCAAATACTGGATAGTTAAAAAAACACCTCACTTCACTCGGTCAGTAGTAACCTGTGTTTTATATCAAGTCACTTAAATAATATAGTTATTTTGTTTTAAGGAAATCTATTAATTGGTTTTACCTTAAAAATTAAAACAAATGAAGAGTCCAAAGGAAAAACCAGCTAACCCTCAAGATTTTGAAAAATGAGATTTCAATGCCATCTGGTAGTTCTTTCCAAGTACTAAATTTTTCCCAATACAAAAGTGTCATAACAAATCAACCTACTAAGCTACAGCCGTTTGAAATTTCGCGTTCAATGAATGAATGAGCTAACCCTCAGCGCTCCTAGGGAAGAACGGGCTAACCATCATCATGCTTCAATCTAGTTGCAGTGATATTAGTCCAGTTTCGTTCTGTGTTTGCGCGCGTTTTACAGTGATGTGGTTTGAGTGTTTGTGATACCTTTGTTCTATTTTGGTGCAAATTACATCTTTTTTTAAAATAATTTCCTAGAAATAGGAGTGGTTTTCTTTTAGATCCACTTTAATTCTCAGTTTGTTTAATGTAAACAATTTTTTTAGCTTTATTTGGAGATACATAGCCTAGCTTATTATTTTAGGTTAGGTTATTCGTGTTTTTATTCTCACTCCAACATGGATGAGAAATGTGAAGAGAGTTCTTCACAAGATGAAAGGAGCAGACCATCAGAATCACAATCAGCAAAGAAAAGAAAGAAGTTTGGAACAGTTCGGGAAGTGATGAAAAAACTGCGTGCTTCGACGTTCGAAACAGGCCCAGACTGTGAATGTAAGACTCACCAATGTTTTAGAAAAATTCCTCCTCAACAAAGGTCAATCTTGATTAAAAAATTCAATGAACTTGGTGACTGGAATAAACAATCAGCGCATCTTGCCGGTCTCATAAAAATAGTTCCTATTAAACGAAGATACGCTAAGGGGGATGAAGAAGAGGCCAATTTCCGTGACTGTTCGTTTCACTACAAAATTAGAATGGAACAAAATGATGGCTACCAGGAAGAAGTAGTGTGCAGACAGGGCTTCATAAGTCTACATGGCATTACAAAGGCGAGGGTATTAACTATTCAATCTTCACTAAAAAAAACAGGCTCGGCACCGGAAGACCAAAGGGGCAAACACAAAAACAGACCACAGCAGCTGGACGATGAAAATAAAAAAGCAATTTTTTCCCATATCAGTTCTTTTAAGAGTCGTACGAGCCATTACAGTTTAAATAAGTCTTCTAAAATATATCTCCCTGAAGAACTGAATGTCAGAAAATTGTATGACATGTTTTGTGAAATGTACCCTGGAATCAAAACGTCATACGAAAAATACAGACAGATTTTTAATGCCGAGTTCAATATAGCTTTTGGTTACCCAAGATCTGATACATGTTCCACCTGTGACAAACACACTGCAGAAGTTGAAGCACTAAATAAAAAACTAGTAGCGGGGTGTTTGGCACAAGAGGAAAGGAATGAGATTTCATCAAAGTTCAAGTCTCTTAAAACATTGCAAGAGCTTCATTTGAGGCGAGCAGGAACATTCTATTCAAGAAAACGTGCTGCAAGGAAGGAAAGTCAAAAAGATGTTCTGAAAGAAGCTCTATGCATGGATTACCAACGAAACCTTCTAGTGCCAAACATCACTACGAATGATGTTTATTACAAAAGACAGTTGTCGTACTACACGTTTAATATTCATGTACTTTCAACCGGCAAATCTGTTTGGTTTGGATACAGTGAAGAAGTTGCCAAAAAAGGCTCTAACGAGGTCGTAAGCTTTCTTCACTACTACATCACAAACTTCTTAGATCCCCGAGTCAAACACCTTACCTTGTTTTGCGATTCATGTGCGGGGCAAAATAAGAACTACACTGTATTTCGCTACCTTCACTATGTGGTGCATGTTTTAAAGAGATTAGAGACAGTGTGTATTACTTTCCCGTGGAGAGGGCATTCATTTCTGGAGTGTGATAAGAACATGGGTCTAGTAAACACAAAGAAACGAGTAGAAGTACCTCGTGAATGGGCCGAAGCAATATCTGAAGCCAGAGAAAAACCGGAACCTTTTGTGATGGTACAGGTGGACCAAAGCATAGTAAGGGACTGGAAGGCTTTCTTCGGGGAGCCCACTGTATGTCGCTATGTGAATAAGTGTCCATTCCCTACACGTCCCATCAAAGAGGCCAAAATCTCCAAAGAACATCCTCGCTTCATTCAGCATAGGGAAATGTACAATGCAGCATGGGTTTCATCTGTACTAACAACTCCAGAAAAGAGAAGTCTCCAGAGTCCTACTCCACAAGAAGAAAATACGTTCCTCTTCCCAAACAGAGCTTATGAAGGTAAGAGCAATTCAATTTTCCCTCTTTCCAGTTTTTTCCTTTGTTGTTTGACGAGCTATATAATAGCTAGCTTCCTTTTTTATTTCAGAAACACTCCAAATATCTGGGGAAAAATTTCGAGACCTTCAACATCTGAAGACATTTTGTGGTGATGAAGCCAAGGCTTATTTCGACAATCTTAAATATAAAAAGGAAAATAAATAAAACTTAATGGAACTTTTTAGTAGGCCTAATGGGTATAAGAAAAAAAAAAACTTTTGGTGTAGTATAGTAGTAACTTACATTGTTTAATATTGAAAAGTGTCTTGTTATTATGGAAAGTCATGTTTTTCCCTTGTAAACCTTGTTGTTAGCCTGTTTTTCCTTAGGATATTTTGTAGTTAAGTTACAATTAAATTTATTTTTAAAGAAACAAAACTATTTCTAAGGTAAAATTTATATTAACGTTCTCCATACATTTATTATCAAGTGTAAAGTTCATCATAATTAATTAATGTGTGAAACTGAAGAAGTTATTAGGTTTACAACTTTAAAATGGCTCTCCTCAAAAATTGAATGATCTTGGGTTAGCTGATTTTTCCTTTGGACTCTTCAAATAGTAAATATTCACTTAAATTAAGATACTTATTTTGATTACAATTTTGAATATTTTACAAGAGTAGTTAATTTACAATCCTTTTGGTGCAATTTTTCTCGTTTATTTTACTATAAGTTAATGTATGTTAAGACTATTATCTGTTTATTAATTTATTGAATACAATTTAAGAGTATTGTGTCTAAAAATATAAGATAATTTTAATATAGTGTTCGAAAGTGACGCAAAACACTTTGTTCATTGTGGCAAGCTGTTTAAATATTCTGTCAAGTCTATGCCTGTATATACCGTTTCCTACGTGTTGTATGTGACTAGAATCACCAGCATGCCAACAAAAACTAGAAATAAGCTTTAAAGGGTAAACTTTTTTTAAATGTTTAAATCAGTTTATATTCAGTAAAGATTAATTCATTTTGATAAATCAGAAAGTAAAATAACAAAAGAATAATAATTATTTAATATAAACATAGTTTAGACACATTTGTAGTTTTTAAGCTATCATATTAACGATGAGATAAAACATATTAATGTTAAAAAAAAATTCTGCCTTATAGCGTTTGACGTCACCATGTTTCCTTTTGAAGGTGACCAATTTATTATTTATTATCCTGAAAGCGAGAGTGGGTATTCACAGGGTTGGCACTACTGACTCGTAGCTTCAAAGCAAACAGACACTCATTGTTGATGGCAATATTGCTACACACAATAATATTACTATAATACTGTTTTAATATATTCCAAAACAATAATAAGTACTGTGAGGTGAGCATTTTGGGTTAAAATATCATTAAGTTGTTTAAAATGGCATTATATAAAAGATTAATTCTAAGACCCAGTAATTTTTTTTTACCTAAGGCAAATCATACAGCGTCTTGGGTTTTCTCTTACACATTGTATAGTTGTATTCCATATTAGTTAGTCCTCTCACAGTTATTAAAAATAGTGGAATAAACTAGATAGTATATTAGATGTGTGAAAACTTTATAATATAAACGATCTTTGAAACATTTAAAGCTAAAATAATACTATAATACGTTCATAATTTTTAATGTTACAATAGGGCGTCGATAGTTCGGACTAATTAGGAATCAATCCAGTCCGTATTATCGATTTGTCAAGAATTTAGAAAATACCGCACCTATACTAAACATTTAAAAAAATAGGTATAGAAGGGATAATTACGATAACTCAATGTTAAGGTAGAAACATTTTCACTTTGTAATGATCATGTTTATTGCCATGATTACTGGGCTATTTACATTTAGGTTGTGTAAATTTTATTGGTCAGGGACTGTACCATTGGTAATTAGTTTTCTCATACGTGCAGATAGAACATGACTGTGTCAGGATAACTTAGTTTACTCTTTTCCAACCCTTATAACATTTCAAGTTCAAACTTCGTTGTGTGGTTGCGGGAGCGAGAACAATATCTTTCGCTAGCCTACTTTAGTGTTTTTATTTTTCTTAAAATAGTTTTGCTTTTGATCACTAGGGCTCAGCAGCTCTCGGTGATCAATGTAAATCAAAGCCTGGTAATAAGTTAATGTTTTTTATTGACTGGCTTTGTTAAGTAATATTATGTGTTCTCAGAGAACGAACACGTGGGCCATTATAGCAATTTCTGTATTATATTAATGTGTTTAAGAACAATGTGTTCATTGTGCAAAAAATATACAATGTTTAATTACAGTACCACTGTTTGAAAGTCCGTACCGCAACAACTTAAACTTTTTTTTTCTAAATATCATAAATTCTGAAGGGAGGAAAAAATCTAACAATGGAGAAAGACTCCATTATTTTTTACAAAGGTTGAGAGATTTTTTTTGGAGGCCATGTCTCTGGTATTGGTACCATTGACACACATCAATGATACCACCTAAGACAATGCTATGTATCTGGTGGTTATAGCCAAAGATACTGCTATATCTCTGGTGGTTATAGCTTAAGACACTGTTATTGCTCTAGTGATTAGAGCCTAAGACACTGCTATGTCATTGGTGGGTAGATCCTAAACACTGCTTTGTCTCTGGTGGGTAGTGGCTGAAACACGTCTATGTCCCTGGTGGGTAGAGACCAATGCACTGCTATATCTATGAAGGAAAGAGCCTAAGACACTGCGATTTCTCTGGTGGGTAGAGACTAGAACTTTGCTATGTTTCTGGTGGGTAGAGATTAAGACACTTTTATGTATTTTGTAAGTAAAGCCAAAACGCCCATTTATCTCTGGTGAGTAAAGCCTTGGGCAAAGTTATATCTCTGGTGAGTAGAACCTAATATACTCCTATGTCTTCGATGGCTCTTGGCAAACACACTGATATCTCTCTATATATAATATTTTTTCTTGATGATTCGGATCATCGACGGTCCGGATTTTTGACCTCCGATTTATCGACGCTCTACTGTATTTAGCATTTCTCTGAAATTTTGAAATTTTTTTAAATAAATACATGAATGGCCCATGTAAAATATATACTGACACAAAATGATTTGCAACTCAAAATTATAACAGCTGATTTTAATTTATTTGTTTTCTAGTGGATAAAAGTATATCTTAGATTATTGTCTCAGTGAATGTTTTCTAATTAATGATTTGTTTTGTGAAATAAAACAAAATAGAATGATAAAGACACACAGTTTTTTTATTTAGAGATTTATTTCAAATCATATCACAATTGTAGACTAAGCAGTCTGCTTGTTTCTAGGTTCTTTTGGTTCATATGCATATTGTCTAACTTGGTCTTGGTGCATGTGCAATATTTTAGTCGGTTGGTTTTTAAGCTTGATTGGATCTTTCGCAGCTGTTTTATGGAGAAGTGTAGACAAAGCTGAAATTGTTTTTAATATTGCAGAATGATAAATCCAAGTCACGGTGATATTTGTGATTTATTTAGAGCTCGTCAAGTCACAACATTTCAATTCTGATTTTGTGTTTCGACGAATGTTCTAACCTGCTGTAAGTCATTTGTTAAAGCTTTACTACTATAATATTCTCTAAAGGGAAAAATTACACCTGAACAAAGGAATCGAATATGGGACCTTTAGCTTAGTGATATGCGCATTCGTACAGTTGTCACTGTACTATTTGCAGAATAAAGTCAACTACCGAGTCGAAGGTGGCTCCGTTATCTGATAACTTGCTATCTTAATTGATCGCTCATTTGTATCTGATGATTTCCACACGTCCAACACAGACTCTGCCTTAAAATATTAGAGTAGAATGACCCTGGGCGCGGGGTGACTGAATGTCTCATTAGTTAAAGCATTGACGTAATAAGCCAGAGGTCCAGGGTTCAATTCCCGTGTTCAGGTGTCATTTTTTCAGCTTAGAGAATATTTAGATGTGGCTATAACCGTACTTAACAAATTTAATAGCTTGGCTATTTAATCCATCATTTAATATTATAATTCATAATCATACTGATAGAAGCTCTTTAAAAGTAGCCAAGAGATTAGCCTTCGCATTCGGCCGTGTTTTCACGTGGAAAATCTAAATTAGCTTGGAAAGCTTCGAATTGGATAAAACACATCCTATTATCACAAATAACGGGATGCAAAGAACAAGTTAAGTTGGAGTTCAAATAAAAATAATCGGATTTATCATTTAAGTCTATTACAAATAGACAATTTTTTTCTAATTTCCTTTAAAGTAAAAAAAATCCACCTAAAAGATTATAAATATTCAATTATGCCCATATTTAATATTATTCTATGAATTAATACACCGGTTTATACTTTAATCAAATCTATGGAATTTCTATCAGTGAAATCGTGATAAAGCATTTAGCTCTGCTTTATTTAACAAAACCATTCTAAAAGAATAACTTCTTTTTTCAAATTATTTAAAATGGATTACCAAACCCTCACCGGAAGCAGCACGAATAAATAATTTTTAATGTTAATATTAATATGTTCAAATCGAGAAAAAGATCGCCTACTAAGGCGGCCCCCATTTGCTAGCCTTTCTTGAACGTACACGGAAACAATAATAAAAATATATTATTTTTAATATAAAAAGTGGTGAACCGGGCGTGTATGCAACATGTTAATATGACATTATCTTGAGAAGCCCGGGCTATAAATCCTACTCCTCCCCCCGCCAGACCCTCTCCTGGGACAGGAACATATTTCTAGAGTGAGCTCCCTCCCACCCCCCTCAGGGAGGTAGGCTCCAGGTGAAATATTGCATGGGCAGGAATGGAGGAAACGTAATACTGTCATGACATAAAGATCACGTGATGAGGGATGCACGGAGGAACTTCCAACTGGAGCGATAGATCACGGACTACGTCTAATTGTTACGTCACAAAGAATGATACCCCGGCTACTACACTCATAGCATTGAGTACAATTTAAAAATGACACCTAGACATGGGAATTGAACCAGGGACTGTTGGCTTACTAAACCAATTTTCTAACCATTGAGCTATCGGAATTATCCAGTACCCAGGCATTGTCTGTGATGGATGTGTGGAAATCATCAGATACCAATATATGATCAATTAAGATCATGCGGTATTAGATAACGCAGCCGTCTTCAACTCTGGAGGGCTTCATGCTGACAAATGTGCAATGACAATTGTACGAATGCGCATATCAAGAAAGGTTAAACATAAAAGCTATTATATTTTATAATTACGGTTATAGCCGCATCATCGGGGTCGTTCCCGAGTCCAGGTGCAATTTTTCAATTTTAAGAATATTATATTTAGATGGGACTATGACAGTAATTATAAAATATAACAGCTTTACTATTTAATCCATTATTAGGATATTATCAGATCACGAAATTAAAAGTCTGACTTAATCATATTCATGCTAGGTTTACAAGATTGATTTATGTCCGGTTACATTAGTTGTTGTTTAAGTTGTAAGGCTAAACAATAACACATTTCACCAAATTCGTGAATTTTCTCAGTTCATGAATCGTGCATATTTTTACCCATTCTGTGAACTGTTCTCTTTTACTGACCATTTCATGAACTGGGCAGCAATAATCGTTACCCAGTTCACGAAATGGACGAGTTTTAACCGGTCCATGAAATGGAAAAGCGATAAACAGGTTCGTTATTTGAGTTAATTTAACTTTTAATCGTTTTAGAATGGAAGGTTAGGTTATATAAAGGTGGGTTATTTAAATATAATAGCTAAAAACAAATTTAAGTTAGGCTTGTAGTATAATAAGTTTCAGTTCATGAAATGGGCAAGGGTTAATACAATCTTTGCCCAGATCGTAAAAATGGACAATAAAAGAGGCTGGTTTAATAAAATGGGTATAAATTTGACCAATTGGTGAAACGGGCAGTTTTCCTATCGGGGTGTTGGGGGACCACCATTACATCGCATGTTCATTACACTGCGTTTTTGGTACAAATATATAGCAGGTCCATCACGTCGCATTCCCCCCACCTCTCTACACACAACTAACCCTACTCTGACGTACAACTAACATAGGAATGAAGGGGCGTATATATATACAATTACATCGCTTGCCCATTATATCGCGTTTTGCTAGGATAGTGTGCCTGACTCTCCCCTCTGACTATCACTTTGATTTATTATTATTAGCACCGCGTCTAACTACTCGTTCGTGTTATTGGCACCTTCGCTAATGTGCAATGGTAGGGTGATTGTGAGATGCAATGGAGGACCTACAGTTTAACGTGGAATCCGAACCACGGTGGAGGCCTGGCATTCCTCACATTCACAAGTTGTGATTAATACACATCTTATTAGAGGTGAAGGAAGGGTTTGGCAATCAGAAATATCTGTTCCGGGACCGAGGATTGAACCCCGGACCTTCAGTACAGAAGTCTGACACCTTACCTTTTGACCACCAGGTCACCCCTCACTTTGAAGGTTGGGCTTGTTGAAAGGATTGTATGACTGTCTCTCATCTCTGACTCTCACTTTGAAGGTGAGTCTGGTTGAAAGGATAGTGTACCTGACTCTCACTTAGAAGGTGGGTCTGGTTGAAAGGATAGTGTACCCGACTCTCACCTTGAAGGTGGGTATGGTTGAAAGGATAGTGTACCTGACTCTTACTTTGAAGGTAGGGCTGGTTGAAAGGATAGTGTATCTGACTCTTACTTTGAAGGTGGGTCTGGTTGAAAGGATAGTGTATCTTACTCTCACCTTGAAGGTGGGTCTGGTTGAAAGGATAGTGTACCTGACTCTTTACTTTGAAGGTGGGTCTGGTTGAAAGGATAGTGTACCTGACTCTTACTTTGAAGGTGGGTCTGGTTGAAAGGATAGTGTATCTGACTCTCACTTTGATGGTGGGTCTGGTTGAAAGGATAGTGTACCTGACTCCTACTTTAAAGGTAGGGCTGGTTGAAAGGATAGTGTACCTGACTCTCACTTTTAAGGTGGGTCTGGTTGAAAGGATAGTGTACCTGACTCTCACTTTGAAGGTATGGCTTGTTGGAAGGATAGTGTACCTGACTCTCATTTTTAAGGTGGGGCTTGTTGGAAGGATACTATACCTGACTCTCACTTTTAAGTTGGGGCTGGTTGAAATAATAGTGTAATACAATCAAAACTTAAATAAACTCCACCATAACTGAGATGCCTAGGCAACTGTATCTACAACACTCCTAAAATAAATACCCCATAATTTTGTTTTTTACTTCTCTGGAAAAAAATTGTCCAAATATAAAGGTATATTTTTAATTTGTAAATTATATTCTTATTTTATTATTTCATCTTTACTTTTTATTACGCCTCAGCAATTTGATTTTACAAATTCAAGTCTCCAAGTTTGTTTAAGGACATTAGATTTCTGGTAAGCTAGAAACTCTCCCTCTCGCAAGGGGAGTCAGTTGACCCCTTCATTCCTATTGGTTTTACGTCAGAGTAGGGTTAGCTTTGTGTAGAGAGATGGGGGGGAACGTGACGTGATGGACCTGCAATGTATTTATACCAAAAACACGATGTAATGGGCATGCGATGTAATTGTATACACCCTTGGGGTGTTACATATACAAGGTTTGGTGAAATTGAATATGTGTAAGATCTGTATTTTTACAGGGTTTTTTGTTACTAAAAGCTTTTTTGGATCAAATAGATTTTAAATATTGCTTGCTAGCAAGATTAATATTTCTTTTATACATATAGTAATCGAAACAGTTCTTGGTTATCTGTCACAAGCAACGCGGAGTAGGTCTACAAATCTACACTTCTGTATTTATATAAAGAGTTGTATCAAAAGATCCATTGTTCTTATGGCAGATATTAAAGAACTGTTGAGAATAATATGTGTATAGCATTATATTTTTAGCACCGTGTCTTACTACCCGTTCGGTATATACACTTATGTACTAATTACGCTGGTTGTTTTAGGGATTAGGAAGGTTATATTTACAGGTAGTGTATCCACATTTGCATGGAGGGAGAGTATAAAACCATTTTGGAGAAACCCCTTCAATACACCCGAATAAGATCGAACCTCGATCTCCCCGACATTGAAACCCTCTTCGCTGAGCTCATGGTCTAACGCGATACTATAGTGTTAGATTGTACTGCCAAAGATGGGGAGATCAGGGTTTTACCCCGGTAGGGTAAATTGAGGTTGGTTTCGCCTAAATATTTTTTCACTTTCCCTCTATGCAAAAGCAGGTGTACTTCCTATAAATTAAAAACATTCCTTATCCCTAACACATTAGTATAATTAGTGCATAGGCGTATAAACCCAAGCGGGTAGCAAGGAAAACATATATTGAACATTATACTGTAGCCAAAAATTGTTTTGATATCTAAGCACCACATTTTTCCCAGATTTCTTCTACCTCATATGAATATAATCCCTTAAAAATAGCAATCGAGGTGACTCTTTACCTAAGACAGTAGTATTTCAATTAGTTGAAGAAAAAAAACACCTGGATAGGTGAATTGAATCCGGGAGTCTTGCTAAGCTAGCCAAAACTCTACCACTGATTTGTCCAATACTCATCCCGTTCATTCTTCACTTATAGTCTTAAGGTGGAGTCTGTAATGGACGTGTGAAATTCATAGACCGGTATGAGCCATCATTGAAACCGCAGCCACTGGCATCTTTGTAGCTTAACGAAGGAAGTTCCTTTGTACATAATACAAGTTCCAGTGCTTATCATCAGACAATATTAGCCCCAATTTTTTAAAGAAAACTTTATCTTCCTGTCTTTCATCCCCTCTCTATTAAATCCACAATACATGCCGTTCTAATCAATCATATTATTATCTTCTTATTGCCACAAATATTAGCATGTGATAAAGATGCTCGCAGTTATAGTTCTGGTGGAACATTCGAGGCCATGGTCCTAATAATGGGAGAAGCGGACTGACCGTGTCTCTGTCTACGGACTTCTATGGCCAGTACCTGAGCCAAACAATCTGGCAATCTTACCTTGACTGATTCCGCTATTGCTCTATCTTATAAGCTACATCATAGTGGAACCAAGCAACGTATAGCTCATTTATGGTAAGAGTGTAGATAGTTGACAGCTAGCAGAAGGTTCTTTAGTGCAAACATTGATTGAAAGTGAGTAGTATCAACCTAATCGGAAATATTTGCTTATTAATACTATATCATCAATAAAAAGATTTATGACTATACCCCGAGTATCGAGGTCTCGCCGATACGATGGTCATAAATTGTGACTATACTCCTAGTATCAAGGTCTCACCGATACGATGGTTATAAATTGTGACTATACCCCGAGTATCAAGGTCTCACCGATACGATGGTTATAAATTGTGACTATACCCCGAGTATCAAGGTCTCACCGATACGATGGTTATAAATTGTGACTATACCCCGAGTATCAAGGTCTCACCGATACGATGGTTATAAATTGTGACTATACCCCGAGTATCAAGGTCTCACCGATACGATGGTTATAAATTGTGACTATACCCCGAGTATCAAGGTCTCACCGATACGATGGTTATAAATTGTGACTATACCCCGAGTATCAAGGTCTCACCGATACGATGGTTATAAATTGTGACTATACCCCGAGTATCAAGGTCTCACCGATACGATGGTTATAAATTGTGACTATACCCCGAGTATCAAGGTCTCACCGATACGATGGTTATAAATTGTGACTATACCCCGAGTATCAAGGTCTCACCGATACGATGGTTATAAATTGTGACTATACCCCGAGTATCAAGGTCTCACCGATACGATGGTTATAAATTGTGACTATACCCCGAGTATCAAGGTCTCACCGATACGATGGTTATAAATTGTGACTATACCCCGAGTATCAAGGTCTCACCGATACGATGGTTATAAATTGTGACTATACCCCGAGTATCAAGGTCTCACCGATACGATGGTTATAAATTGTGACTATACCCCGAGTATCAAGGTCTCACCGATACGATGGTTATAAATTGTGACTATACCCCGAGTATCAAGGTCTCACCGATACGATGGTTATAAATTGTGACTATACCCCGAGTATCAAGGTCTCACCGATACGATGGTTATAAATTGTGACTATACCCCGAGTATCAAGGTCTCACCGATACGATGGTTATAAATTGTGACTATACCCCAAGTATCAAGGTCTCGCCGATACGATGTTTATACTTTGTGACTATACCCCGAGTATCAAGATCTCGCCGATACTATTGTTATAAATTGTGATGACTATACCCCGAGTATCGAGGCCTAAATGAACCAATAATAATAATAATAGTAATAATAATACAATAATAATAATAATAATAATAATAATAATAATTCCAGCCAATGTTTGCAAAAAAGAAACGCTAGCGGGAACTTACCTTCCCTCCCACCGAAATGAGCTATATCAGTCTTACCTGGACTTTGTCCCCTGCCTTTTCATTTAGATCCATACAGAGTTTAAATAAAGAAAACTTTTCTTGTGTCAAGAAAGTACAAAAAACATATACCTAACTAAGCTGTTTCTGTCATAAGTCCAATTCACCCCCCCTTCCCCCCATAAAACACTATGATTTGTAAGGAAATACATAACAAGCTTGCATTAAAATAGCTATTGATCATTAATTCCATTTAGAGTAACAATTTTGCCTATAAAAAGACAAATAATACATTTAAAAAGAATCGAATAGATGTTTAGGCTCAGGGCACCTGATTCTTTAAAATCACTCAAAGAAAACATGAAGCTAAATCTTTCATCGTAATATTTATTGGTAAATTAAAACATAAACCCATATTGTACTCCCATTCTTCTATACTCAACGCTATTCTTGGTCTGAAGACCTGTTCCATTCAAACTTGATGTAGCCAATGTTGGAATAATATTTTATTAGATTATGTATTTTGAATTTTATGAGGATATGTTTCCAAATATGTATAAGTTTATTATGTGCATATACATTGCTAGGATTGTATAGCTGAGGTTGTTAGTGGAAAGTTGGTGGTGGGAAAGATGTCTATTAGTCACGGTTGAAAATAGGGTAGGAATGTTACTGGGAAATGCTAGGTAAAATCCGTTCATGACAGTCCAAAGATCATATGTTTAGGTTTTGTGTTGCCAACACTGGCACTGTTTTATTATAAATGTTGAGTTTTTTCAATTACATGTTATATTTTACAATTAAAATAACCTAAGCTTAAGTTTTCTCACATTATTTCTTTACGTTTAATGATTTCTTTTTACCCAGTCCGAAACAATATTTTAAACATCTATTAAAAGTACTTATTCTTGGTTTTGAAAAGTTATATACTCTGTGTAATATAGTGTATACATTAATACCTTTTAATACGGGCATCGTATTTACTTGGTAAAGATACAATACATGTAATTTATTTGATAATATATAACTAACTATTTTATTATTAATTTATTGTTTTTAGAAATATTTAACTAAATAAAATATAATCATCCACTGCGTGGGTGCACCATTTCAAACAACTTGTTTGCATCATCATCAAAAACCACATGGTTAGTATTCGTTGGTCGCCATCTTGAAGCCATATTTGTTAGACCTTTTGTGAAAGTGCTCTGAATAATAATTATTTTAGCTGGAATAAAAGGATAAATAAGCTTTGTGGACGAGCTCAAATAAATATTAAAACTTTGTTTAATTTAAACATATTTCATAGAATTTATTACTGTGCGCGTTTATTATATTTTTAACTTTAAATTCAGTCTCTAGTTTGTTAGGGCCTAGCCTTACTCAATCTTATAATAATTTATAGCTTTAATTTCAATTATCTTTTTTTAAATTATTGGGCTTCTGTATTAACTTAGAAAAACTTAATCCTAGATTATTTTACTAATTATTTTATAAATAACTTTGTGTATACAGATATTTTATCTTTAGTTCAAATACATATTAATTTGGCTTAACCCGCCTCGGTGGTGTAGTTGGCTAACGCGCCAGTCGTGTTGAGCCAGACCACCGAGGACGGGGAGATCGAGGTTCAAATCTCGGTCGGGGGAACTGGGGGTGGGTTTTCCTAAATGGTTTTCCACTCTCCCTCCACGCAAATGTGGGTTCACTTCCTCTTAATTCAACCTTCCCAATTCCTAATCCATTAGTATAATTAGTACTTAAGCGTATAACCCGAACAGGTAGTAAGACACGGTGCTAAAAAAAAAAATTTGGCTAACTTTAACTTTAATCTCGCGAAATTTTGTAAGGAGATTTTTTATTTGTGCATAGTTGTTTGTGTGTTTTTCTGATAATTAATTCCCAGGGAAAAAAGAAGAAGAGAAGTTATAGATCACCAAAGACAACTGGAAATGATCAACTGTGGAAGAGGACTCAAATCAATGATTGACCGTGGATTAATCAAAGGGGGTGATATAGGACAGTTAATAGCAGATCTTCTAGCACTCTTGAAACCTCCTGTATTGAAGTGAGTAGAGAACTAATATTAAATATTATAATTAATAGTGCATATTTTTTACTAGCATCCCAATTGGTTTATTTAATCGCAATGAAGGTTCCACATTTAATGGATTTACTATTAGTTCCTATTTTCTTCAATAGATATAGTGTTCTGTAAATTTAAATCCTGAATCAAACAAATGTTTTGACTGAATTAGTGGCAGACATGATAATAGGCAATGATTTTTTTTCATTAATTTCATATCATAGTCTAAATAAACTAGGACTGTATCTAAATAGTCTACTTAATGCACCATCGACCCTTGACGTTTGCATGATAATTGCATTGGCAATCACGTGATCAAGTGTAGATGCGCCCAAATAGTCACGAATTGTGCTGATGCATCCCTCACACACCCTTGAGTCCAAGGGTGATAGCAAGTCACACGACCTTGATGCGGTGTTTGACTGGCAATTGTTTATTTTTTCGTCTGCTAAAGCTAGAGTTCATAGGGTAATGGGATCTGTGATAACTGGCTGATAAATGGCATTTAAAATAGTTTCTATGTTCATTGGTAGGAAGCAGCACTGTGGACTCTAGGGCGTGGAAAGGATAGTTTGCCATCCAAATAGTATGTTGCAGTCTTCAAACTCAAGTGCGTGATAAGTGTACATTCATCAAATTTGCATCAAGTCAAATGTACTTGACTATTCGGGTAAAGCCCTAGGTATAAATTTTAATAGGCAATGATCTTTTCGTGGAAAGTGTGTTTGAAGTGAATTTGCATTGCTGTATATTAAAACCCAGATAATAATAAAAGTGTAGCTTAGCTTGTTTGGAATTGTTTGATTAGGTTAGGTTTGCATATATTCTTTAAAACTGGTTTTTAAATTGTGTGTTTGAGTGTTGGGGCATATGATTTTTATTTAAATTTTTTGGTGAAACTTATTTTTTTTAATCATTATTGGTGACATCGTGAAATCCCAATAATAATGTAAAGTGGGTAGCTTTGAAATTAACTTACTTCCACATATTATCATAATGTTGGTTTATCTAGAAGTATTTCTACAACTAACATATTCTACTGTATATAGTTTTGTTGCAGATATTGGAAGAAAAATCCAGAGGAAGTGGTGACTCCTCAAAAGAAGAGCAAGAATAAACCTACTCCAAGCGTTTCAGTTGAAGCAATCTACGACTTAGACCGAGGTGTAGTTCGTAGCCGGGATGTATGATAGAACCCAACCTTTCATCATACAAATAGGCAACAATGAAAATGACAGTGATTAAGAAGTGCTGGCAGTACCGCTATCGCCACATCAAGGTACAAGGTGCTGATAGACTACAGTGATAAAGCGCCTTTAAAATAACAGTTTTATTAAACATGTTTTACAAGCAACATATTACATAATAAATAACATTCCAAAACCATAAAAAATTTAATTTGTGCAGTGACTATAAAGTATAGGTCTAATAAATTTAGTAGCTAAATGTGTATTATACTTTGTAATAATTCTTTCTTTCATCTTATACTAAGCAATTTTAAAGTGTTTTTCTTTCAGCTATAATAATCAGTTTAAACTGTTTTTCTTTCAGCTATACTAATAAGTTTAAAGTGTTTTTCTTTCAGCTATACTAATAAGTTTAAAGTGTTTTTATTTCCGCTATACTAATCAGTTTAAAGTGTTTTTCTTTCAGATATACTAATAAGTTTAGATTGTTTTTCTTTCAGACTATACAAATCAGTTTAGAGTGTTATTCTTTCAGCTAAACTAATCAGTTTAAATTGTTTTTCTTTCAGATATATTAATAAGTTTAAAGTGTTTTTATTTCAGCTATACTAATAAGTTTAAAGTGTTTTTCTTTCAGCTATACTAATAAGTTTAAAGTGTTTTTATTTCAGCTATACTAATAAGTTTAAAGTGTTTTTATTTCAGCTATACTAATAAGTTTAAAGTGTTTTCCTTTCAGATATACTAATAAGTTTAAAGTGTTTT
>CABFWB010000419.1:169056-206273 GCA_902151455.1 Timema bartmani | reverse complement strand
GTTCATGAACGAATGCAACATAAAAGAAAGCATTGTGAACCTTTGGAGAAGTCATTTCCCTGACACACGAGGACAAAGCTTCTCTACAAATATCCTTCTCGCTAACCTCGTCAGGACAAATGGAATTGTGTGGGAACACAATGTCTCGTGGAGAGGAGTTTGATGATGTCGTACAACTCTGTCTATTATTAACAATACCCTGGCTACTCACACTGGACAAGACAGTCGAAAATGCTCTCAATGAAGCATTGGGACTTGAGGTGGGTCAGATACATTATAATCAAGAGGGGGGAGGGAGGGAGTGTGAAACCAGAAACCTCATTGTATTAATTTCCTAATCGAGTTGTTTTGTTTGGTTGCAACAAAGAAGGTTTTAACTAAATAAATGTAGGTAACATTCTTTATAAAGGTTAGGCGGTCCCTTAAACGTGCCTGCTTGGATCTATTAGGTAGGACAAAGGCAAACGAATGGGTGCTGAAGAAGTGCAATTTGAAAGGGAATACAATAGGTCAATGTGTAAGAAGCGCCTTACGTTGGTTTGGCCATTTCGAGATGATGAAAGTGGATCGAGTGACGAAACAAATATATGGAGGGAATGTGTTTGGATCAAAAGGGAGAGGTAGACCATATAAGAGGTGGCTAAATCTTGGAGACGAATGTTAGAAAAAGAAAAACAGACTTTTAAGAGTAAAAGAGTATGTATGACTCGGTGTATGGATTTTCTTTAAGTGAAGGGAGTATGCAAGGATAGGGAGGTGTGGAGAAAGTTAGTGAGGATGGATTAAGTACCGAGTTTTTTTTTAGCTATATGCACAGTTTGTTTCCTACCCCGTAAGGGAACGCCGTGTATATATGTAAGACAAATGTGATGAAAGAGTGTGTCAAAGTAAATATTCATGGCCGTTAATTCTATTGAACTAATGGACTGATTTCATTCGAATTGTTTAAACACACACACATAATCTAGTAACAAAATATATGGATCATACACATTTTAATACTATTATGAACTTGATGGATGAAAGCTTCTAAAACGATAATTAGATTGAAACTACCCTCATTGGTGGGCATATGTACAAAGGCGTTTGTCTCGTATTATCTGTTTTACCTGTGACGAGTAGGCTGGAGGTTATATCTTAGCCGGGTGAATTCCGATTAATTTATCTGTATTATTTCTCCATACACGAATAAAGACACAATTATTTTACCTTTCTAATCATTACATCATTATAAGGTATATTCCGAATGGGGAAAGTATAGTGTAAGCATCTCAAATTGCAGCTATGTTCACTTTATTTTGCCGTTCTTAAGGTACTACAATAGAGTTAAATTTAAGCATTTTGGCATAGAATATCATTTTTATTTATTTATTTATTTAAGGTATTTAACTTGCACTTCCTGAACTGACTGATTATATCAGCACACGAGAATTTGTATGAGAGAGAGTGAAAGAGACTACATATTTTCCACGGTTCCCCTACATGCAACAATCCACATGGGACTGACGGCTTTAATTCCCCTTCGAAGGAAGTTGTGCCCAGTATTTTGATCGCTCAATAAAAATCCGTTGACCTCGGATAGGTTTGAACCCACGAACATCGGATCCTGAGATGAGCACTTTACCCCAAGATTACCGAAGTCAACTCCAACACAATAATATAATATTAAATGATATGTTAGAATCCAAATATTTGTCGTAAAGAAAATATTGTTTTATTTTATTTGTCGATGAATTTAAGATACTACGATCGTCATATACGTGGGAATCTGACCTAAATACAGCATTTATTGTGTATTTTATTAACAACCATAAAATTAAATAGAAAGATATAAACATTTTATAATTCACTAAAGGACAAAGCTTATCACAGAGGAGCAGCCAGTGTCGTGTTTGTAACCAGAGTCCAGCAAGAAGCAGCATCACGAAGATAAACCGTCGTATGAGTGAGGCCTCAATATTCTGGGTACAGTCACAATTTATATCTGTCGTATCAGTGAGGCCTCAGTACTCTGTGTACAGTCACAATTTATATATATCGTAACAGTGAGACCTCAGTACTCTGGGTACAGTCACAATTTATATCTATTGTATCAGTGAGACCTCAGTACTCTGGGTACAGTCACAATTTATAACCATCGTATCGGCGATACATCTATACTCTGGTAGATTAAAAAAAAATATATCAGTGAGACAGCTGTGTGATTCTGAGGGTATAGTCAAAATTTAAAAGCGTTGTATCAGCGAAGCGTCGAAATTAGATTCATCAAAAAGTGGGGTGTGTCTGTGTTTAATTATATTGTACAAACAAAGAAGTTTAGTATGGGCTTTATAGATTTAACATATGATTTTATAGTTACAATGGATTGTTTAGGTACATGCCAGTTATCTTAGTATTGTCAGTGTCTAGTAACATTGGGACATAGGTATGTTACATAAGAGACACAGTTCCCTGATAATAATGAAATTCTGAGTCAGCCAAGCTTTTTAGAACAGTCCACAATATGTTTACACAAATGTTTTGAACGTCAGCTTCTCTCGTGTATAGTTACGTAACAGTAAATTACATTTAGCAAAACATCAGAAAGCATGACACATTTTAAGTGCTATAAGTAGGTGTGAAATGAGGACAAGGGGGTTCTTGTTTTCGGAGAGTCTTTGGAGAGTGCTAAGAGGTTTTTGATAGTTGACGGCAAGGACCATCGAGTTAGTACTTATTAGTTCTTGTCCAGGACAAGGTGGAGTAGTTCACCAAGGTAGATGTATTCAAGGACTGTTTGCTAGAATGACTGAATAGGGCTATAACTTTTATAGAATTCTACCAACTAACTATCTACATCACATTATGCACTTTAGTCTACAATAAATCCATCCACACATCGAGTTTGACTATTTTAAACGCTCCTGTCCAACAACTCCCACCCAATGATAGGCTATCCTGACCTATTGATATATAGAGTGTGGGCAGCGGGAACACAGTATTGAGTTTTAAGTCAGTGACACGCAGGAAGAAGAATTATTGGATTGCACTTCTACTTGTAGTGATATCTGGGTCAACCATCCCTCCTTTTACACGTATTCAAGATAGAACCACTATCGAAATTTGGACCAGGTCCGCAAGTCCTCAGAACTTTAGATCACGTTAAAGGCCATAGTGGTAATACATTAGTTTAACTTTTAGGGCCTGCAAGGACCCTTGGCTTTTTCACTTAATTGAACTTGATTCACTTATCAGGATTTATCTTGTGGATGACCATCACGTAAATTTTTGATACACGTGAATTCATATAATTACTCAGTTTATCTCTTTGCTGTGTCTTATGATTTGTAAAATGACTTGAACGATAATTGATGGGGCTAGCACTGATATTTTCTAGCACCGCGTCTTACTACCCGTTCGGGTTATACACCTGTGTACTAATTACACTAATGTGTTTGGGATTATGAAGGTTTAATTTAGAGTAAGGTTCCCGCCTTTTCGTTAATGGAGAGTAGATAAACATAAAGGAAAAAAATCACTTTCAGTGCACTCGAATGAGATTGAACCCCGATCTTTCCGTCTTAAGGTTGTCTAGTCTAATTCAAGAGGTGCGTTAGACCATGCGGCCACCGAAGCAGGTGTTAGCACCAATTGGTTTTGTATTAGTTTTATTCCACACGTCTACATATTTTAGCTATGCTACTGCAATAAGGATGAGAGAGGAAAACCTTTGAGGGAATGTACCCACCCTTGCTTTAGGTAAGAGCGAAAAATCATTTAGGAAAACCCTCTCCCAGTACACCTAGCTAGTATTTAAACCCTAAGCTGTATTATCTGGCAATACAACCTAAAAGGTTAGACGTTTAGTCTGCAAGCCCATCAATGCAAGTGAGTTTTTTAAAGTTTAATTTTATAATTTTTATAATGATTTGAATGCTCTTTGATTAAGATTGATATTTTCTAGACATGTTTTGGGACATTAAAATAAAGTATATAATTTTTCCATGTTTAAATGCGCACGGCCCCGTTTGAATGAATTGTTTCAAGTCTAGATACTTGTGTATTTTTGCAATGGCACAAGTGTGTGGCAAAATAAGATATTTTTAAAACAATTTTTCAATAATCTAACTAAAGTTTTATGAAGACTGTTCAGTAAAGAGTAATCATATATTTTTATTGGGCCAATACTTTACCAATAGCTATCATTTTGATGGTTCTTTTATAGTCGATTTATATTCCAAAGTTACTGACACACTTTTCAAAAATAAAGGAAAAGCTAGTTTATGCCATACTTTTCAGAATTTCCTCAGCATTTTTAATGCTTTCTCTGGTGACTGGAAATTTTTCCTCCACAGTTGATACTTTAAATGTAGGAACAATAAACACTCACATGATGCAAGGTCTGGAATTTACCAGGATTGTGGGAGACTTGACATATTTATGCTGTGCAGGTACTGCATGAAAATAGCAGCAACGTGAGGGCACACGATATTAAGAGCTGACATCAAAAAACTACTTAAAGCTGAGGTCAATTACATAGGGAATACTATTTTAAAATACTGACCCACATTGGTTTTATAGCCCGGCAGAAACGTGCTGATAAGTCATACCAAGAATATTGAAGAAAGAAATGACCATAGACCTTCGTTGTCGAGGCCACCACTTTGGATGTAGGTCATCCTGGAACCTTCCAGAGCTCTTCTGCTTGCCCATGGGTTTAAAATGGGGCAGAAAGCTCTCTTCTGCAGTGATTATTTTACTCTTTCTCACTTTCAATAACTATTCTTTTCAGATTTAGACATATCTCTCAAACACATGTCGTTGCTCAGGTCTCAAAATGTCTTCCAGACTTCTTACAGATCCACGACGATCCTCCAATACGGTTTTATCAGTGGTGTTGATTCCTTCTTCATTAATTGAAATGGATGGAGCAGCCAAACCACCTTTCCTTATGATTGAATCTGATAGATATATAAACACACTCAAGGCTCTGCTTTGTGGAAGAAAAGATTCATCATATTTTTGCCATGCTTCCTGCAAACATACCAAATGCTTCTGATGAAATTTATTTTCAAGCGATATAAACATTTCAGAGCATTGTTTTTTTCCCTATGTGAGCTCTTCATCTTTGCAAAGTTGAAATGTAGCTGCAACACTTCCAACATGATGCGTGATAGACGTTTGTGCATGCATCACAAATCTTAAGATGGATTTGGTGCAATATCACGTCCTTCATATATAATTGAATATTAAATTAATTGGTTTTAAATACAATCATAATTACACTTTATTGAACTTATTGCATCTAATTTCTAATAAATATTGACTACACACACACACACACACACACACACACACATACAAACATACACACAAGCACCTTATCTTTCAATATATATATAGCCCTTTTCTTTCGCAAAATAATCCTTTTGAATTCACCTGCCCTGTCCATCTCTCTTAATTATTAATTTTACCCTCCAAAGGAAACAATTCCAAATTCAAGCGTCTATAAAAAATAAAGTGTATGATAGGCCAGGGTAACTTTCTTTCTTTTTCATCTTAAAATATAGACCTTTACTAAATCTTGTAAGTTTTGTGAAACTATATAATATACCGTACAATATATTATAATACAACACTCCACCAAAGAGAATAAATGAAATAATATACAATATTATAGAAACATTGAGAAAACATAAATATCTCTTTCAGCCAAAAAGCAAATCAATTAATTTCTATTTCTAAAGAGCTGTCTAAGGAAATATATATATTTGCTTATAGCTCAGATAAAATTGGTTTTATAAAAAAAAGTACTCCAAATAAAGTATTTTTATGAAAATAGTAAACTTTAATTTGATGAGTTATTTCGTACCTCTAATTATTGCGGTGATATTATAAAAATCTGAAATTTCGGCTGATGTAGTGTAGGCCTAACCTTAAAGTTATTTTAATAGAAAAACTAAAATTGCAATTTTGATTGCAATATAAAAAAAATCCTAGATACAAAATTTAATCAAAATCTTAGAAAATTTATTTTTTTCTTTATCTATACTTAAGTAAACTACCCTAAATTTCAAGGTTGGCTATATAATTTGAAAATAAACCAGTGGAATCTCATGGAAACCCTAGAAACAAAGTTTGAGCTTAATCGGAAGAATGGTTTCGGATTTAGGCTGAGACACACAAACAGACGGCAGCGTTTTCAGTTTCAGTCGAAATTTATCAAAATCACGATCAATATATTTCTATCTCCGAGGTATTAAAAGAAAGTAAAAATCAAAATATTTAGGATATTTTTTTACTTAAAAGGTAAAATAAATATTGGTTTAATCTTTTTAAAATATTCATGATTCTAAATGGCTATAAAATTGAATTCAAGTAACTAATATAATCTGTATATATACCGGGTGTTCATTTGAAAACTTTCCACCAAAATATCTCGAAACCAACGTAATGTAAAAAAAAATTAAAAAAAATTAAAACTTGAAATGAGCATCACAAGTTTCTGAGTTAACGACACCGGGCGCAGCATTCGAATTTGGCCCATTCAAACTTAGCATATATATGATATATTATATATGTATGTTTGTCAGCAGTACCGTAACTAGAGTTTCATGTGCCCGGTGCAAGGTTTTATTTTTGCTCCCCCTTTTTTTTTAGGGTGGGAGAAATAATAATAAAACAAAATCAACATTATAATTGTTTATAAATAACATTTGTGTACACAATAAATATACAAGGTCATTAGGATGTATTTAAAAAAAAAATTAAAACAATTATTTTAGGATACCCGCCTCGGCGGCGTAGTTGGCTAACGCGCTAGTCGGGTTGAGCTCGACCGCCGAGGACGGGGAGATCGAGGTTCAAATCTCGGTTCGGGTGAACTGGGGGTGGTTTTTCCTAAATGTTTTTCCACTCTACCTCCACGCAAATGCGGGTTCACTTCCTCTAAATTAAACCTCCCAATTCCTAATCCATTTGCGTAATTAGTACTTAAGCGTATAACCCGAATGGGTAGTAAGACGCGGTGCTAAATACAAATTATTTTAGGTGCACCTTTCTGGTTTTCATCTCAGCAAATTCGTTGATTACATAATTATAATTAATATTTTTAACGATATTATATTAAATCGAAACTATGAACAGATTAGATAATTGTTCTTGTACGATAGTCGATCTTAAATAATGATTGATTAATCCTAAATTTTTAAAACTTCTTTTACACGAAGCTGTAGAAGCCGAGAAAAAGATAGATTTATTGGGAGAGCAGCATTGATATTCCAATATGACTCATTCCAAAGTCATAAACAGCGTGTAGATTGTAATTAAGGGGTGATGCAGTTTTAATGTTTTTTTATTAGTGTAGAGGGCTCACACTTAAAGCTTTGAATTTCATGCGTTATATTTAGATTTTTGTTCTTCTTAAAAGTGATATCTACAGCCGATTTATGTAAATAAGCAAGGTTCATCGATTATAAGGACGCGTTGAACATTCCTGCAATTCAATCATTCAGATATGGGTGAGGGTGCCAGGGACTGAGCGACGTAGTGAACAATCGCTAAATCACTCAATGGGGGAAGCCTGGGTCCAATCGACACACTTGGTAAACCGACATCTGAACCACACAGCAAAGTACGACGGAGAAATTTAGAATTTGAAAATAAAACTTTATGTGACAATTATTTTTGTCAGTTCCATTTCAAGGTACCCTTCGTCCTGAGCACTGTGATTGTGCAACTGTCCCGCCTACCTAGTTATGTCAATGCGCGTGTGTTAGTCCAATGGCAGTCCAAGAGTTACACAATCTTCCACTCTCCCCCGACACCTCCTGTTTATCAAAGTTGCAAATAATTTAAATAAAACTTAAAACGTTTAAAGGTACAGCCACCGTTCAGAGATTAGTATGGGGCAAATGTATTGAATGAATTTGAAGGGCAAACTTACGACTTGAAAACCTAATGCATAACGTTACACGCATTAAATGGGTCTATAAAATTCCCAATCGAGGAAAGTACAGAAATAATAGCTTCTATATTCTGCTTTCCCTTCTACCTGATTCTGCTGTAGTTATTAAAATAGGTACACGCTATTTATTCCTCGTTTTACCACCGGGTGACAGAGTCCATCAAATTCTGAACAGACCACTGGACCAATTCTGAAAGATATTAATGATCCTACTATATGGTTAGAACGCTTTATCAGTTCTCCCTCCTAAATTGTTATATTGACTAGTTTACTGCTTAAAAAAAAGCAGAGTGAAAGATGAATTGACAAGAAAAATAAAATTCCATAAAAAAAATTAGTTCCAAAAATAGAACGATAGAGAAACTAATAGATGTGGCCTGTATTTCAGAATAAGATTCGATTTGTTGGTCGCTCAGTGTTTGGTGGTTGGAGTTCTTATAGTAGGTACAATGGGGTGCAAGTTGGTGTGTGGTGGTTGAGTTATTGTAGTAGGTACAATGGGGTGCAAGTTGGTGTGTGGTGTTTGAGTTATTGTAGTAGGTACAATGGGGTGCCAGTTGGTGTGTGGGGGTTGAGTTATTGTATTAAGCACAATGGGGTACCAGTTGGTGTGTGGTGGTTGAGTTATTGTAGTAGGTACAATGGGGTCCCAGTTGGTGTGTGGTGGCTGAGTTATTGTAGTAGGTACAATGGGGTGTCCAGTTGGTGTGTGGTGGTTGAGTTATTGTAGTAGGTACAATGGGGTGCCAGTTGGTGTGTGGTGGTTTAGTTATTGTAGCAGGTACAATGGCGTGCAAGTTGGTGTGTGGTGGTTTAGTTATTGTAGTAGGTACAATGGGGTGCCGGTGTGTGTGTGGTGGTTGAGTTATTGTAGTAAGTACAATGGGGTGCCAGTTGGTGTGTGGTGTACGAATTATTGTATTAGGTAGAACGGGAAGCCAGTTTATGTGTGGTGGTTTAATTATTGTAGTAGGTACAATAAGGTGTCAGTTGGTGTGTGGTGTCTGAATTCTTGTATTAGGTACAATGGGGTGCCAGTTGATGTGTGGTGTCTGAATTCTTGTATTAAGTACAACGGGAAGCCAGTTTATGTGTGGTGGTTTAATTATTGTAGTAGGTACAATGGGGTGCCATTTGGCATGTAAAGGATGTAGTATTAATTATTTTAATTAAGAAATTTAAAATTTTCTCAATATTTTTAAGAATCTAAATATATACTTGTATTCAATTTCTATTAAAAATATTATCACGCAGACTTTTACAATAAATTTTAACAGAATAACTGTCTACCCACATCTATTTACGATAGATTAATGCTGACGTTGAAAAAAATTCTAACAGAATGTGTGCATCTTTTAATGGGAGATGCTTGGATGATGTTAACAATAACTCTAACATAATATTTGTCTACCTGCATCTATTAAAGGTAGATGTTCGCAGACGTTGACAACCAGTCTAGAATAATTGTATATGTGCATAGGGACCTATATTAATCAAGTCATACGAGATGTTTGATGGTGTTTCCAATTTCCTTTCCAAGCAAAACAAGATTTGTTACGTTTGAAATGTGATTTCAATCTAAGAGCGTACGTGCTTACGAGATCTCGGGATTAGGAACACAATCCTGGCAGTTCTGTGTGTCTGAGAACACGATATAGCTGGTATATGATCACAGGTATGTATATTTAGTCCATTATTTTATTTCATGTGTGTTGACATTCAACATTAACTTGTAAATAGAATATTTTAACAGGATCCAAAACCATTAATTTACAATGCTGCTTAAGAAATGTGCCTGATTTTTGAAAATGTCATGTTTTAGTTTTGCACGGGTTAGATTTGGTGCCGACTAATTAACTATATCCTAGCTATTACATAGGCCTATATTTTAGTGTAACAACAATATCATGAAATCTATTTAATAAATGTTTTACATATAATATACGTAGACTAGTGTTTTATATTTTTATCACTTGTTAAGTTTTCTCTTTTATAATATTTTTAACTGACATGATTACTATAAAATTTTAAGATTTTACTTTTTTCTACTTTAATAATACTTTTGGATCCACTTTTTATAGCTATAAGTTCTAACCAAATTTAAAACATAATTTTTTTTTACAAGCAGCTCTACACAATAATTTTGAGAAAAAATATCTTTACTTATTTATTTAAATAAAGGATTATTCTTATTTAGCAACAATTTAATAAAATTTTACTAATACTTTATCTTCATTAAATAAATGAATAACAGTAACACTCACCAAATAATGACAAGAAGGTACATATCTAACACTCGATTAGTAAGAAATATTTTAGACATATTTCCAAACTTGAATTGTCTAAGCATTAATAGCCAGACCTATTATTTATGTTTATTAGTGGGAATTACTCCATCTAGATATCATATTCTGAAAATTGAAAAATGACACCTGGACACGGGTTCGATTCCCGTGTCTAGGTGTCATATTTCAATTTTCAGAATTGAATTGTCTAGCTTGAGTTGTTAGTGAGACACCGAACTTAAAATAAACCCTATTGTGGGACTCACTCATTCACAGACCATCAAAACCTATAAGGTACTTCCAGCCAACATAATTATAGCCTTGAAATGGGAAAAATACAAAA
The DNA here is from genome assembly GCA_902151455.1 of Timema bartmani. NCBI lineage: Eukaryota > Metazoa > Arthropoda > Insecta > Phasmatodea > Timematidae > Timema > Timema bartmani. Next base: position 195,700 of record CABFWB010000419.1, on the reverse strand, counting down.
TCTCAACTTTTAAACATGGGAGATGGGTAGGGGTGTAGAGTGTAGCAGAGGGAATGGACTTTTTTTAATTCTTAACACAGCAAAGTAGCATATCATTTTAAAGGCCTTCGTAAGTAGATTCCACACCCGTTTGTTTCATTTTGATAGGATACATAATTCAAAAGTTATTATTATAGTCGGTCATTAATTTATTAAAGTAAGTAGGTAACCACTTAAATAAACGTATTCTTACACCAAATCTTCACAAAAAGTATATATATAAGCTACAACATGTTTGTAAAAAAGTGCCAAGTTCTACTTGCAATGTCTTCCCAAATAACTTGTCACTTCTATTAAGTCTACTTAAGTGTGCAGTGTGCAAATATAATTTTAAATCTCTAGTTAAAGTTCTCATAAATTTTAGCTTAAGGCTAAAATCAGATTAATACACTTCGATAGACTTAAGAAAAGTATTTAGTTAAAGTAGATTTGGAGAACTTTAGCTAGAGACTTAAAATTAGATTTGCACACTTAGATAGACTTACTATAAGTGACAAGTTATTTGGAAATACATTGCATGTTGAAATTGATTCTTCATCTAGAAAATATTTGGTTTGTGTGATTAATAGATGTTTTTCCACATAAGTTAAATACATAATAAACTCAATCAAACTCTTCTTAGATTTATGATTTGCACTTCAACTCAACCTCAAATTTTTTAACATATCAATTTGAACTTATCAAAACAACTAGTAAAGAACTAAAGAAAACTTATTTTCAAATATATATTAACAAAATTATTTTGGGATATATATTTGTAGAAATCTTTGATTGTTTAGGCTCGTGTTTTTTTATAGTGTCATGTTTCAGATTAAATTAATCTTGACTTTAACTATAATCGATACCGGGTTTGATGCCCCCCAACACTTCTAGATTTGTCTGTAAGCCAGTGGGTCTGGAACGAGGCCCAACTCAGCCTCGTGAGGACTAATGAGGAGATACTTTAATGGAAATGTAGCGGTTCCTGTCTAGTAAACTGAGATTAACAGTGGGAGGGTTTGTTGTGCTGACTATATGGCACCCTCTATTTGCAAAAGTTGGCACTATCATCGCTGACAGATGGTGGCCGCTCGATTAAGGGCTGACGGCATGAACTTTTTTTAGGAAGAATTAGCATAGCTGTGGAGCATTGTGATTATAGGTAAATTTATACTGCATGTGCATTTTTACTGTATATGTCTTTTATTGTATATAATGGAACACCTACGGTATGCACTGCTGATGCAAGTGCCAAATCCCCAATGTGGTATAGCGAGAGAGCCAGAAGGAACGATAGGAAGTATCACTAACCAAGACCAGATAGTATAGGAGCTGCACTCGAAGATCTTATTGGCTCCCTAAGACTCGAGGTGGTAAACCGGCCAGATAGCCCACCAACTTATGCTGGGAAGGCCGGAGCATCTACCAACATTGACGTTACCCTATGAAACCTCGTGGCTGATTAGTGGTTGGAGAGTGGTGGAAAATGCAACAGTAAGTGACCACAATTTGATAGTCTTCGAGCTGATCAGTGCGGGGAACAATAATCAGATGGATAAGCGCATACGACGGAAATATGATTTGTTGCATCGCGTGGACTGGGATAAGCTGAGGGAGGTAGTAGAGATGCCAACGACAGTGGAGAGAGGTGATAATATAAATCAAAAGGCAAAATATCTGACGTAGGCTCAGCAGGAGGCCACGAGGAGGGCCACAAGAAGGAATACAATAAGGTAGGTAACAGACCCTGGAATGACCGATTGCAGAAACTACGGGGGTAAACCAGGAAGGCGAGAAGAAGATACCAAAAGTGTGATGCTCCTGTAGCTAGAAATTTATTGTTGACCATCTATAGGAACAAGAAGGCTGAATAAGAAACGAGTATAGAAGCGGTAAAAAAGAATAGCTGGGAGGATATTTGTCAAGGGGGAGTTAGCAACAAACGCGTGGGGAATCTCGTACAAAATAGCGTCGGGTGAAATAAGACCACCGTCATCCCTGTAAACGCTAAGAATATAAACGGGACTATGACGACCTGCTGGCAGGATACCGCTGAGCTCCTGATGGAAGCCCTGCTCCCTGACGAACATCTGTATGGTGAAACATTGCAATATATAGAACTGAGAATACTGTTGGATGTAGAGTATGAACAAAATATGGATGCCAAGCCTGTGACGGTGGAAGAGCTGAGTAGGCTCATAGACTCCTTAAGGAAAAAGAAAGCACCAGGTCCAGACGGAATATTGGCTAAAGTGCTACAGTAGACAAAAGGGGAAATATCTCCCTTCTTATCGTCACGCATAAACGAATGCCTCGCTTGAGGTAGGATCCCTAACATCTGGAAACAGAGCGAGGCAATAGTACTAAGTAAGGGGGAGGACAAGGACCCGCAACTCCCAAAGTCATACCGGCCAACCTGCCTGTTGAATACGTGCGAGAAACTTCAAGAAAAGGTTCTGTGTGAGAGAATATTGCGACCTAGAGAGCGGGTAGGAATGCACGAGTGGCACTATGGCTTTCGAAAGGGCAGGTCTATGGAGGATGCGATTTTGGAGGGCTATGAGTCTGGTCGATCTTGCGGTGAATAAATACGTCGTGGGAATCTTCGTGGACATCTCGGGGACTTTCAATAATCTACGGTGCCCCTCATTATTTTATAGATTCAGTTAGTTAAGGTATCCTAAGAACTTGTATAGGAGTCTGAGGGACTATTGTAGAAACAGATACGCTACCCTGAGATGTTCAGGAGGGAAAGTGGAAAAGATTCTTACAAAGGGATGTCCCCAAGGATCGGTATGTGGGCCGGTCTTCTGGGACATAAGTATGGAGCTAGGTCTAACTGAGCTGGAAGCTCTTCCCGAGACGATGAGGGTTGTTGCCTTCGCTGACGACTTGTTAATTATAGTGTGTGGAAACTCAAGACGTAATATCGAAGGGAAATGCAACCAAATGCTTGAAAGCTTGAGTAAGTGGTGCAGTTGTGTCAAATTGAAGATGGCGCCAGCAAAGACTATATAAATGGTCTTTAAGAGGATTGTAAAAAGAGATGCGGTCATCAAAGTAGAAATACTTAAAATCAGGAGAAGTAGATCCAACAGGTACCTGGGGGTTACGCTTGACGAGAAAAGAAATTTATTAGAGCATGCAGAGACTGTGTGTGCTAAGGCAATGAAGATCATGAACTGTATTATAAGCATAGAGCAAAGGCGCTTTCAACTGCCTATCACCCTCATAAACACATATCAGATTATTCTCCTCTCCATAGTGGGATATAGTGCCAGCGCCTGGGCATTTAGACTCAAAAGGAAGTTAGTTGGATATAAGAAGACTATGCATCAAAGAAATTCAAGGACGACAGGTGTGGGACATGTTAAGGAACCCGGATGGAGGGGGATACCTAGACTCAACGACGAACTTTGTGTCGGAAATGAAGAGGGCGGAATATATGGCAAAGAATGTAAGTAAAAAAGAGCAAGAAATTGAAGTAGAGGAGCAAGAAGAGGATAGGCAAAATATTATAGGAGGAAAATATGCTCTTAAATTGGGCGAAGTAGAAAATAAATTAGAATTGGCTCCATGAAGAGGAAGAAGAGATTAGACTGCAGCAAAAGGCAAGCGGTGATGCCTGATGTATAAATGTCGGAAGAGCGTGCAATTTTAATATGTTTATCTATTGTCACACAGGCTCTTGTGTTAAAAATTTCGACATTCATTTTTACTATATAAAATTAATGTTTCATGTACATTTTCCAAACTTGTTTAGTGTGTAATACAATTCTATGCAATTTTTTATTTTTAATATCTCTTTATAACAAACTGATTGATTCACAAATAACTATAAGATAAGATCATAGTGCAATCAATCAAGGAAATTTGCTAGCTTTAAAGATAGTGTAGTTTAAATAATTAAACAAATATCTACCAAATATTTGGAGTGGAGGACGCGTAGGGCATAATTTAGGAAAAACCATCTTCAGTTCACTATGCAATAATTCAATTATTCAATACATTTCATCACAGGAAAACCATAATATGGGAATTCAATCCACGCTCTCACCAATGTTAGTATATTTGATATAATACAGTGTATTTCATAAAACATTCATCTACGTATATTTTTTTAAGAGATTTCATCTAAGGTGGGGATATAATATACGCTAGAAAGGCCAGAATATTTGCATTTTTTATAGCAAAAAATAAAGTTTGGTCAAAATAAATCAAATATCGCTTTAATACTAAAATAGATTTTAATTTTAGATATATGGTGATATCAACATTTTTTTTATATCTGTCATGAGCATAATGGCAATATCCAACACACTTTTTAAATGATAATAAAAAGTTATCAACAAATTTCAGAACACCCTTGATATATACTTTACAACTACTGTTGATATCATCATGTGAAGAAAATTAAACTCTGTGTTTGTATTGAAGCAATATCTGATCCCTTCTGACCAAAAAAGTTTTTCTATAAAAAGTGCAAAAAAACTGATTTTTTCCCCTCGCGTTCCCTACATACCCACCTAAGTGTTTTTATTTCCAGGAGTTTAAGTCCAACCACATTAATTGAAGTTGTATCATATTGAGATTTTCTTCTAATCTACCAGGAAAGAACAAAACCATTTTGAAACAAACTTTGCGCCACATCTTCACCACCTAGCTAAATAAATGGTACGGCGCACCGCACAGACTTTCTCTCTCTTTCTATAAACTCGTAAGATTTCTGAACGGAATAATGCACATTGTATCATCACCACTACACATAAGAACATGCATAAAATAATATACAATGATATAGGATCAATGAGAAAAGAGGCGCATCTTTGTCCACCTAAGAGCATTTCAAACAGTTTAATGTCTTCCACAAGGGTCAACACTTCGTATTAAAATTTCGATTTCTGGTTAAAATTTTAACATTTTATAAGGTGTTGCAGATCTTCAAGTCATCGCATTGATATTTAATTATTCATTTATACATTTTGACCAATAAAAAATGTAAATATTGACTATTGAGTCTAAAATGGAGATAGATCATTGCTATGCAAACATTTCTCCTAAGAGATTTAAGGAAAAATAACATACTTTTTTAGATACTTATATTTAATTACTCTATGGCATTGGAGAATTATTGCGTTAAGACTTAAGTAGTATATGTTTACAACTAAAGCTCACAAAATTGTATTAATATATTTGCAAATATCTCAGAAACTGTTGCTTTTATAAAAATATATGTCAAATAAAAGTTTTTTATTTCTAATAGTCCTACAATTTTGCAATGATAAGTTGTTTAGTTTCTCAAATAGTTGTGGAGATACGGAAATTAACGCTTCTGTAAAGTACCCTAAAAATCATTTTCATAGGAAAATGAAAATAGCCAGTTTATTTATAATCTTAATCAACGCCTAGATACGAATTTTAATCAAAATCGTTTGAGCAGATTTTGAGAAAACCAAATTTTTCTCTTTTCGCCCTTCAGTAAACTACCCTTAATTTTAAGTTTTTATAGACACACAGACAGACGGCATTGCAAAGACTATTTTTTAGGGTTCGGGGGGTCATGAGACGTCGACATCCATCAACATTTCAGGTTAGTTTTTTTTTACGGTCGCAATACTTAAACTTTAATGTCCAAAAAGTTAAAAAAATTCATATAATTGCGTATAGATTGAAAGTTATTGATTTTATAAAAATATGTTTCGGATAAAATATCTGTATTATAAATATATATACATATTTGTAATGCTAAGTAATTTCATATCTCAAATAGTTTCGGAGCTATTATAAAAAATGTTAATTTACGCATCAGACCGGAGCCCTTAAAGCCATTTTGCCGAAATATTGAGAGTAGCCATTTTGTTTGGAATATTTATTAATGTTCATAAATGAAATTTAATCAAAATCGTTAGAGCCGATTTTGAGAAAATCGACTTTTTCTCTTTTTGCCCTTCAGTAAACTACCCTTAATTTTAAGTTTTAATAGACACACAGACAGACGGCATTGCAAAGACTATTTTTTAGGGTTCGGGGGGTCATGAGACGTCGACATCCATCAACATTTCAGGTTAGTTTTTTTTACGATCGCAATACTTAAGCTTTAATGTCCAAAAAGTTAAAAATATATATATAATTGCGTATAGATTGAAAATTATTGATTTTATAAAAATATGTTTCGAATAAAATATTTGTATTATAAATATATATACATATTTGTAATGCTAAGTAATTTCATATCTCAAATAGTTTCGGAGCTATTATAAAAAATGTTAATTTACGCATCAGACCGGAGCCCTTAAAGCCATTTTGCCGAAATATTGAGAGTAGCCATTTTGTTTGGAATATTTATTAATGTTCATAAATGAAATTTAATCAAAATCGTTAGAGCCGATTTTGAGAAAATCGACTTTTTCTCTTTTTGCCCTTCAGTAAACTACCCTTAATTTTAAGTTTTAATAGACACACAGACAGACGGCATTGCAAAGACTATTTTTTAGGGTTCGGGGGGTCATGAGACGTCGAAATCCATCAACATTTCAGGTTAGTTTTTTTTACGATCGCAATACTTAAGCTTTAATGTCCAAAAAGCTAAAAATATATATATAATTGCGTATAGATTGAAAATTATTGATTTTATAAAAATATGTTTCGAATAAAATATTTGTATTATAAATATATATACATATTTGTAATGCTAAGTAATTTCATATCTCAAATAGTTTCGGAGCTATTATAAAAAATGTTAATTTACGCATCAGACCGGAGCCCTTAAAGCCATTTTGCCGAAATATTGAGAGTAGCCATTTTGTTTGGAATATTTATTAATGTTCATAAATGAAATTTAATCAAAATCGTTAGAGCCGATTTTGAGAAAATCGACTTTTTCTCTTTTTTCCCTTCAGTAAACTACCCTTAATTTTAGGGGTAGATATCCAATTCCAAAAACCCCTCGGGGCAACCCTATGAAAACCCTAGATATCAAGTTTCAGCTCAATCGGTAAAATAGTTTAGGCTCTAGTTGGAGGTACAGACAGACAGACAGACAGACAGACAGACGGAAATTCAAAAACCACTTTTTCGGATTCAGGAAGTCATGAAACGTCAAAATTCATCAAAATCTCGAGTTCGATTTTTTTGACGATCACCATACTTTCTCTACCTGTAAGATAGAGAGAAAGTAAAAAAGAAGGAACTTGTTCTCTTTGTGTTCAAAGGAACCGTAGACAAAATAATCCCAAGTTCTTTAATTGAGTTTTTCAATTAGGTGAAGAAGTCTTGCTTTGAAGTTAAAATGCCCTTGGGAGATTGAAGTCAATTTTATCTAACTCGAAATGTCCTTGTTCATAATTTGATGATAGTTTTGGTAATAGTGGGGAGAATTGTGTGCTTCGATTACAAAGGGTGCTTCACTTCCAACTTTAAAGTTCGAATCCCAGACGGATATATAATGGTTATCTCTGCATATAGTTTTATATTCAGCTTTAAAGTCAAATTCTGTTGATTTTAGGAAATAAAATTCTTTTCTCAATGGTTTCCTATAGTAATTAATAGTTTATTTCACTAAAACTAATCACATCAATACTAAATAATACCAATATAATGGAGATAAATTTCCATGGCATTTGCCCACAGGTGAGCTATGACGACCGAGCGACCGCCGCCGTTAGCCAACATTTGCGGATATAAGGAATAATGTGGTCAGCACAATGACAATATAATGACAATATTACAAAATTATAAAATGACTAGTGGATCGTTGCCTGCATATTATTGCACTAACATCTACTCTAGATTTTTATTATATAATAAGACCTCACTTGACTTTCTAATTAAAAGTTTACTCATCAAAGGCTATCAAATTACATGGTTATATTTATCTTTCATTGTTTAATTTGAATCAAAAATTATATTTTCCTTCTTCCGTCCACGATGAGAACTTTAAAACGACCTCTCTCCCAGCTCTCTATCTATTCGTTGCACCAGAATTATTATTAAGCAGTTTTTATTTTTAACCAAAGAGAAATATTTAATTTACCGATATACAAATATACGAAAATAGTGATTTCCATGTTGATTTAAACGACGAATGATTGTACAGGCTAGCCGCTGCTAACACAGAATGAAAATATGAATAATTCACAGGGAAAATTTAGTTTTAGGCTAATATTTTTGCCGGCATCCTGGACCCCTAACCTTTAAAATGACTTCATTGGTTAAAATCGGTAAAACCTTTTACTCTTAATTTCAACTATCAAAAATGGGCTTATTAAATTATACATAAAAATGTGTGTGTGTGTTTGTGAGGGGAGATAATGTGTGTGAGAAAAATAGTGTGTATGAGAGAAAGCGAAAGAGAATGTATGAGAGAGATAATATGTGAGGGAGAATGCGTGATAAAGTATGTGAGAGAGTATGTATGTGTGTATGTGTGTGTGTGTGTGTGTGTGTGTGGTGTGGGAAAAGATTGTGTAAAATTTTGGGAGTGAGAGTGTGTGAAAGAGAGAGAAAATGTGAGGGCAAGTGAGAGTTTGAAAGGGAAAGATTAGTTTAGAGAGAGAAAATTAGAGTGAGAGAGAGTTAAAAACGGAATTTAAGAAAGAGTTTTGGAAAGAAAGTTAGAGAGAGAGAGTTGGAGAGAGAAATTGAGAATGTTAGTTTTAGATAAAGAGAGTTTGAGAGGGAGAGAGTTTGAGAAAAAAGAAAAAGTGAATTTGAAATAGAAAGAGTAAGAGTGATTTAGAGAGAGTTTGAGAAAGAGGGAGTTTGAGAGATAAAGAGCGTGCATTTGAGAGTGTTTGAGAAAGAGAGAGCGTTTGAGTAAGAAAGCATTTGAAGGTGAACTTAAGAGAGCGAGTATAATAAAGATAATATGAAAGAAATTGTGTGATAGAGAGTATATGTGAGGTTAGAAAGTATGTGATATAGAGGTATAAAGTGGGAGAGAGCGAATGAGATAAGATAAAATGAGAGAGTGTGTTATATTATTTGTGTGTGTTTGTTTGTTTGTGCCAGAGAGAGAGAGGGGGAGAGTGTGAAAGAGATTAAGAGAGTGTGGGAGAGTGTGAAAGAGAGAGAGAGTGTGTGAGAACGTGAGAGAGTGTATCAAATAGAGATAGATAATGTGAAAATATAGATGTGGTACACAAAACATTGCGGTACTTTGAAATATCATTCCCTCAAAATTAATTATCAACATGGAAACATAAATTAACTTAATGTATTTGTAAGAATGTGGAAAGATAAATGGGTACACAAAACATTACTTTTAAATATTATATCTTCTAAATTAATCGGTAGAATAAAAATATAGCTTAACTTATGCATTTGTATTGTGTCACTAGTCGCTAAAATGAACATCAAAACCCATTATTTGAATAAAATGAACATCAAAACCCATTATTTGAATAAAATAAACATCAAAACCCATTATTTGAAAAAAAATTAACACCAAAACTCATACTTAAATAGTTAAAATAGCTATTTTTAAACATAATTTTTTATCGTTTTTGAGCTTATAATACATATCAAAACATATTTAAAAATCATTTTATCATGCGTGAAACAAAACGTAGACAATATTTTCACCAACTTAAAAAATTAACGTTTTAATTTTCGAATTTTGCTCAATATTATCAAGATTTAAATGCGAATTAACGGTAACAACATTCAAATCAAAAATAAATATTTCCCCAATTTAGGAATCTAATTTTTAGATCTGTTATGCCCAGTATCCAAACAGAAATACTCATCCAAAGAGAAAGTTGTGATGTGTTCGGACCAAAAAATAAAGATTGAATTATTAATTCTTTAGCCAAAGAGATATATTTTATCTAGAGATCGACAGCCATGCAGCAAACAATGGTTTCCATGGTGACTAAACAAAGAATGAAAAACTGAAAATTCTCTGTGAAAATCGGGTTTTCGAGGAAAACTACTATTTTTCCCGACATCCTGGATTCCTTACCGTTAAAATGAGTGGTTGTTTGTCAAAATCTGTTCAGTCATTTCTTCGTAATTTCTACTACCGGAAACGAGCTTATCAAATTATATATAAGGAGGATATTATCCAATAATTAATTACTATAAGGTGTATTTTAGATTAAAAGGTACAATATTACGTATAAATAAGAACAAAAAGCTTATACAGTGTGGGGCCGAAACAGTTAGACGATTAGTAACTTGAAAATTAACACTTTAATCCAAAAGTATATATTCACTCACTAAATAAAAGCAAACTACATACAACACTTTTGAAGAGAAAGTGATTGAGGTGAGCTCCAACGGACGTCAGACAAACCCCAGAACGTTGTTTATCATTTTCCTCAGCATAGATCGTCTCATTATTTCCAACTCACCCTATAATATGGATGAAATGGAGATTAGTGCTTATAGCACAACTGAGTGTACTGAAGTGATTTGTCATTAATAGTTTTCCACATTCTATCCACACGAGTGCAATTATATTTCTTCTAAAGCTCTACTTGACGAATCCACACAATGTTAATATAAATATGCGGATATACAGATCAACTAGAAAAACATAAATACATAATGTTTGAAGAGTTTTTTTTTAGTCATTGCGTTTATTGTAAATCATAAAGCATACATTTTACTATAAATCACAAAATCTAACAAAACCTAATTTTATAATTAACTTAACCTCTGTAGCTTGCGTGGTTGTGATGATAACAGCAATTTATTTTCCCGTTATTGGGTTTTATCTGACAATTCTAAAAGTTATTGAATTAACATTCCCAACGCCTTGTGGCGTTGTCAACAAATTTCACGTTTGACGGCTGGTTTATATTTTGATGGATTTATGCGAAACTATTTAACACAGTACCAAAACAAATTGAAAACACAACGTTATGTATGAATATCAAATTATTGTTACCTATTGGAAAGTGCTTACATTTATTTAATATGAATTCATCCGTTTAACTATCTTCGTGGGGTAGTGGTTAGTGTACCTGGTTACGAGTCTAGTGGTCCAGGGTTAGATTCCCGGCTGGTAACTTAAGTAATTTTTCCGAAGGGAGAATCCCCCAAACCTCCACCAGGTTTTATTTAGCTAGGCTTAAGTGTGTAAATGTAGTTAGTAAGTAAGTGTAGCCCAGACGCGCAATACAGGTATTATACAAATTAATTTTTATTTCAATTATATTACTTATTCGTTTAAATTGCACTAAATATTTTTAAAAACCTTTGTTAAATAAAACAGAAAACCTCTGATAAGTGAAATAGAGGGGGCTGAAACTGTTTCTAACAGTAACATTTTCAGATATGAAATTAATTCCCCTCTGAAGAGCTTAAAAAATATATAAATTAGCTAACATATATAGTGACAGAAAAATATTTTTTGTATATGTATGTACTGTACATACAGTATTTAAATAATTTGTTAACTTGCTTAGCAAAGTACATACAGCACTATTCTACGGTTTAATATCATCAGTAAAACTGAACTGGTTTTTTCAATTTTCACTGTTTAAATAAATTTAAATTAGAACTATTACATTATATTATGTATATCTTAACCAATAAAAGTTTTATCGACATAAAACCTTTATTTGGCAGTTCAGCTACTGACAAAAATACATAAACAAAAGTGATTTTAGCCATTTCGGATATTCTGGGATTCAGATATGAGAGGTTTTACTGTCTATGTAAGAATTAATCCCATAACGAAACTTGGACGTGTCTTTCTCTAATTTATTTGGGCTATTTAACTTTCACTTTCTGACCCGACTGATTATATCAGTACACAGCTTATAAATTAACTTTTATACATATATATATATATATATATAGAGAGAGAGAGAGAACAGACACAGCACTCATCCCCCGAATGTTAATTTATCACTGTGAAAGGCGTAACCCACTTGAAACTATAGTTGATTTATTAACGCTTGCACTAATTCATTGGTTCTAAATAATGTAAATAAATAATCTGACTTTAACAACTAGTGTGCCATGTTTATCAGTTGTAAAAACAATTATAAGCCTAAATTTCCATGTCAACATTCATATGAAATGCAATATATTATGTAACAATTTAAAACTTATTTTGAAGTGATTAATAAAAAGGTTATTTTGAAACATGTTCGACGGTAAACTCTATCTTCTCATATAGTTGGAGATCGTCAATATTTTTAATTATACCTACTAATGGTTTAAACGGGAGCTCACATGCATTTCAAGATATTAAATTAAAACATGTATTTAACAAGTAATTATATAAAGTAATTTCACAAATATTGGCAATAAAGTATGTTTTCTTTAGTTTAACTAATCAAATAATATACATAGAGTTTAGTATATTCGTTTTAGTAACTGGTTTTTATGACAGTCACATTAAGATTCCCTTTGAATCAAGATTAAGTTTTAGCTGTAAATACAAAGCAAAACTGATTTATATCAATCTAGCCACCAAAACGTTGAAACTAAAAGTCATAACATATTTTAAAATAAAGGCCAATTTTATGAAGTGAAAAGAAAAATATATATTAATATTAAAAAAAATTAAGCCAAGATAAAGGACCATTATTATCATAAAGAACAGATATGTAAACATAAAACACAAGGCATAGAAGTAAATAAACATGATAGAAAATAATATACCTAGATGTTCGTCAAAATTGTGTTGTGTTACTATGAATTTTATTTATAGGCTATACAGTTAGGTCTATCTGGAAATAGGTCTATCTGCAGTTTATTTTATTGAAAGAAATATTTTATTTATTTTCACCACTTGTCCTCATTTTGCAAGGAGAAAACATTATTTATTTACTAAGAATGTTTAAATTTAGCACATAAAGTTAAAAAGCATTTAATTAAAAACTCTCCAAATTAAAAGTAGAGAGAAGCCCGTCTGATTGAACTCCAGTAGTCCAAAAATCCGGAGAGCCTGAAGAAAATTCTAGGAAAAAGGAGGAAAAAAGAAGCTAAGACAATTGAAATGTATTGAATTTTTTTATCATCCTCACAGTTAAAAGAAAATCTCAAGAAGCAGGGATGATAATTGCTTGATATTTACATTTTGTAGTCAACACCATGGGTTTTTATGTAACTAAAAATAACTTCACTACAGTGCATATAGCGTAGTATACATCTTTTAAATCAATTAAAATTGTATATAACTCATCCTACAGTAGCTTGAAATTTGTGATACTCTGTTTTCCCGTATTAATTAATTAATTAATTTTAGTATCGCGTCTTACTACCCGTTCGGATTATACGCTTAAGTACTAATTACACTAATGGACTAGAAATTGGGAAGGTTGAATTCAGATGAAGTGAACCCGCATTTACGTGGAGGGAGAGTGGAAAACCATTTAGGAAAAACCACCACCAGTTCACCCGACCGAGATTCGAACCTCGAACTCCCCGTCCTCGGTGGTCTGGCTCAACACGACTGGCGCGTTAGCCAACTACGCCACCGAGGCGGGTGTTTTTCCGTATTCTCCACCTCAATATTGATTCTCGATAGTCCGACCAAGTATCGTTCCCAAATAATTCGGATTAATGAGGTTCTAATGTGTGATATTATTTTTGTTAAAAGAATTACTTATAATATAAATTTAATAGTCGGTTGACTCAATCTTTCAAATATGTAATAACGTTGACAGCTTTACTGTTTATTTGTTTTAGATTTAAATCACAGCTCCTAAGGTTTCAAATATTAATTATTTATTTACAATTAAAAATATACATTATACATATAATCTACTTACCTTTATTTCACTATATTAAATTTTCTTTCTTTATTTTGTTTCATATACTGCCAACTCGCCATGCTATTTTTGTTGGTAGGTGATTTTGACGCTATCTGCTTTAGAGAGTGGTTTATTTCGGAACAATTATGATCTTAATTTATTTTATGTTCTTGGAAGCTTACAATATCTGGCTGTCATTTGAAGAACTAATTGATCATAGCGGAAAAGATTATAATTCTCGTTTGGATTTTGGTGCGAAATTTAAATTAATTTTAAAGATGATTTATGTTTATTTGTCAAATTATAATAGTAAGTGAATTTTATCATAATACTTTTACTGTCTAAAGAGTTAAGATTTGTTTGTTTTATTATTGATCTCAGCAAATAGTTTTCTCCTAGGCATGAAATTATTAAAAAAAACAAAAACAAAAATAACATGATGTCAAAAATTGTAAGAAAGATAAGGAAGGACTTAATTTGGGCCGTCCTTTAATATTGAATTTCATATAGTGAATTATCACTTTCGACAATAAAACTGTGTCAAAAGTAAGGGCTGACCTTCAAGGAAGGATACACGTGAGTTTTAATGCAGATATTGCAGATATTGTAAAATATAAACATAAAATTACTATATAAACGCAATATAAGATAAACTATAGTGAGAGCCTCACTTTGTCAATGTTTACCACATTAAATTGTTAAAAGAGTAACCACCTATGTAAAAATCTAGCTACCTTTCAGAACCAAGTGATGCCTACGACCATTTTAAGCCTCAAACCCACCTACCAATCTGTTGGTTTATCAAAGTTAATCTCCTTTGGTGCAGCGATATGTGGGTGATAGGATTATTCAGTCAACACCCAATTTGTTGTCATAAAGGATACAAGCGTCACTTTATTGAGGGGCGTCCTGATGGAAACCAGCCTACCTATAACTGACTAACTCTTGGCAACACTCAAAATAATTCTATTCTAGAAGCTCAATCATTTTACAACCTCAGGAAGATTCTTTTGTTGTTGTTAGTACAGCTGCGATTGTATATGTTAATTTTATGTCTGTGCTGCATTAAATAAATGCTTATCGACTTTTCAATACGCTGGTTGGCATTAAATATGTTACTTTTGAGGGAGAAATGTCTGACTATTTGTGTTTAATTTATCCACATCAAAGTATATCATTACCACGTTTATTTATCGTTTATTAAAGTATATTAGAAACAATATTATTGTGCTGAAGGAATTAGAGGATCTAGTTCTACACTTTAGCTCAGTCGGTGACGTATTTGTATACTGAGCTAAGGATCCTGGTTTCGATGCCCCAGCATGACCGAAAATTTTATCATTGATGAAACATGGGTTTACCCTTTCACAGTGATGAATTAATGGCCGTGAACTAGATGTTGTGTATTCTAGGTTTAAGTTAATCTATAGGTCGTGTGCTGATATAATCAGTCGGCTCAGAAAATTCACATTAAATAATTCAAAAATAAATGAGATGAATAAACATTAGGGTTTAACTTCAAAGTGAAATGAACTGTAAGAATAAAAACTCGACATGTAGTAACTGTAAGCTGGATCGCTGATTTTATGGTCTAAAATGTCACTTTTGTAATATACTGGACAACTAGTGACAAGGGGTTGGTAATATATTCTCGAACTCTGGACACCTTGGTATCGCTCCACTCTAGGCAAGGTTTGAATAAGATAGGGTGTAGGGTAGGGTGTTTACAATAATAATACTATTAAAAATAATTGTAATAATATTTAATAATACAAAATTATCTTTAAATTACGATCTAAAAAAACAAAAATTCTGATGTTCAAAATATTAGTTATTTGTTTATTAAGTTTAGATTTGTAAACTAAATATTTGCTTTCTTAAACAATGTATAAGCATAGTATTATTACTCCCGCATATTTTAAAACTGAACTTCTCCCATTAATGTCTCAACAAGACCCTGAGAAAACATCTCATGCGAATGTTAGTTGTTAGATTCAATACTACCTCCCTCCCTGCTCTCGGCCATGGTCAGGGACGAGTCATGAACATTAAAACAAATAGAGTACTGGAGTGGAGCTTACCACGCGTTTGGAAAGTTGTGATTTTTTTTTTCCTCTCGCTTCTCTCTCTATGTCCTTGTTACACAGGAAAACCAGGCTATGGGCCGTTAAACTATTTGCACTAAAACCTCGTATGTACATTTATCATCTCTTTCTAGCCTATTGTTTACCACCCTCAGTACACCTGACCGAGATTCGAACCTCGATCTCACCGTCATCGGCAGTCTAGTCTACTGCGAAAAGACCAACGAAGCGAGTTATAATCTAGTTATTAATTACTTAGGTTTTTGTTGATTTTTAAAACAAGTCAGTCTTTTTTCAGTTGCAAACAAGTCAGTGTTAATATTTTGTTTCGTTTACATGAGTATTTCAATTGTGTTTACTGTGTTGAACTTGATATATATACTCAGTGTTGCCAATTTAGCGACTTTGTTGGTACACCTAGTGAATTTACGGGTCTGAAACGACTAATTTTCATTTTTAGCGCCTAGAGACAAATCTGGCGACTGGCGACTTTTCTTAGTTTTCTTTCAAGTACATGTTCATTATTTTAAATTTCAATGCTATAGAATTTTGATTTTTGAACTAACGTACTGCAATGCATTTCTGGTACTATTCTAGCTACAACACTTATATGGTGGTTGGCAATACTGCGTATATTCCGTTTAATTGAATGGTAATAACCTTAACTTGAGGGTTTACACTGTTCTGTAGCTTATTGAGCTAGCGTAGCCTAGATCTCTTTTACCTTGAACATCAGAGACATTATGCAAGCTAAGGCCACACTATACTAATAGTACTGTACATAGTTTTAAATTCTGGCTATATTTTTCAATATAACGGCCAGAATTTTTTTTTCCATTTAATCGCTCATTTGTATTGGTCAAAAAAAGACTGCTATATTTTAGGCTAAGCGGAGTGTAGCTACCCATCATCCAGTAAAAAAAACTCATATCTCCCCGGTTGGGTTACAATATTCAGGAAATATCCCCAATATTGACGTGGGTGACAAGAATCTAACATAGATGTTGGTCTTGTCAAAATAAAAATCTTTTCAATGGTGTTTCTCCTATGACAGATTCGAGTCCCGCCCCAGGAGTGGTTATGGATGAATCGACCCTTGACATACAGACGACAGAGGACGCGTGAGTGAGTGATGTTGGAGCGTCGTCTGGGCGTCGTTCCACCAACTCGTGGCGACGTGGGGCAATCCATCATATAGCGGCGCACCAGCATGATACTTTCGTGACCTTCCACATTGGCTCGTTATTGATAGTCTCGCTCGTTCAAGCCTTTGAGCAAACAAAGAGGAAAGATACGTTTCTATTTTATAAACGTTAAGAGCAGCTTAGCGTTGCGGAGCCGGATTGTAGGTGCTTGGCGGGTTGTGTCGATTTAGGAATATGTTTGGTATTACCGCTTACTACCCAAGCAAATAAAATGTAGTTTTTCAAAGATATTAGTAGAACCATTTTTAGAATTTGAATTTAGGTAAAATCAATCAACTGAATGGAAAATTTCTTTAAATTTCAACCAACAATATGTTTGACAAATTTGTATTCGCGTGTTATGAGTGTCTCTTCGTGAATAAACAAGAAGCTCGTATTGATGGTCTGTTGGTCTAAATTGCAAACCTTGTGTTAGACAAGACTGCCAGTGGTGAGGAGATTGGAGTTCGAATCCCAGTTGTGTATACTAATGATGTATTTTCCTAAATGGTTTCCCATTCTCTTTAAGCACAATTTAGGGTACAGTTACTCTAAAATTTCACCCCGCCCCCAATCAATATTATTTAAGAGTAATTTACATATTAATATAGTTAGAATGGGTAGTAAAACCGTAGGAAAATAATATTAATAAATATGTAAATACATTTGAAAATCATAGTCCCTTTACATATTGCCGGTTTAACTATGTTACACTGCCAATGACAGGGAGAACACGGTTGGAATCCCGGTAGGGTGTACTGAGAATCGTGTTTTAATAAAACTGTTTTCCACTCTTACATCACGCAAATTCAGGTACAATTCATCTAAATTCAATTTGCCACATCCTTAAATCATTAGCGTAATTAGTACACCATATGCGTAAAGCCAGAATAGGTAGTAAGACGCATTACTAAAAAACTATATTTCAAACTATTTTTATTATTGCCCTTTTTTTGGATAATAATTATGATAGAAAATTCATTTAAGGTAAAAATGCCAACCTAACCATGATATTTGAACACAAATCTTTGGCTTTGCACTCTCCTTTAACCATCATGGATCGTTTCGTTTCCAAGACAACTATTCACGATTCAATAAATCTCTCATTTACTATTCAAAAGTTGGAGTAATATTTATTTGTGGGCGAGTGATTTTTAGCATGGATATTTTAAACAAGTTTGTTTGACATTCTTGATTCATAGCATAGTAAATAAAACTCGAATCGATAATATATAAATCTATCTAGCATCTGCTGTAGTAAGAAATCAATGTACATACATACATACATACATACATACCATACATTACATAACATACATACATTACATAAAATTACATTATATGCATTACATTACATAACATACATTATATTACATAAATTCTTTACATATATACATTACATTACATACATTACATTACATAATACATACATTACATTACATTACATTACATAAATAACATACATTACATACACACATGTACATACATACATACACACATGTACACACATACATACATACATACATACATACATACATACATACATACATACATACATACATACATACATACATACATACATACATACATACATACTTACATACATACATACATACATACATACATACATATATACATACATACATACATACATACATACATACATACATACATACATACATACATACATACATACATACATATTGCTTACATTACATACGTATACAACATACATTACATACATTACATAATATACATACATACATTACATACATACATACATACACATACATATACATATATACATACATATATACATACAAACATACACATACATACACACATACATACATACATACACATACATACACACATATACATAAATATATATATACATACATACATTACATTACATACATACATACATACATACATACATACATACATACACACACATACATACATATATACATACAAAACTTATCACGCTGTTCCCTTACGGGGTGTACAAGAAACTATGAATATAGTTAAAAAAAACTTCATACTTAATCAGTCCTCACTAACTTTCCACACACTTCTTTATCCTTGAATGCTCCATTAACTTCAATAACATCCATACACCGAGTCATATATTCTCTTTTATTCTTAAAACTCTTAATATTACTCTTTCTCATACACTCGTCTACAACGTCTAGCCACGTCTTTTATGGCCCACCTCTTTCTTGTTATCCACACACTCTACCTTCATATATTAGCCACACTCATCCTTTCAGCATGCGCAAACAAACGTAAGATGCTTCTTTCACTTTGACCTATTGTATTCCCTTTCAAACCGCACACCTTCAGCACTTATTCCTTACTAATTTAGTCCATACGAGATTTTCCACATACATTTCTTAATCAATTCATTTTAACCGCATTCACCTTACTCTTGTGTTTCTCCTGATAAACACACGCTTCCCATCTATACAATGTTGGTGTCAACAGACTTTTATGTGATGCCATTTGCCTCTTTCGATACCACTTCATTCTTTGCAATAGTCCACATACATCTAACTACTCTACGAAATGTATTCACCCGTCTGTCGATTTCACCATCCATCCCTCTGTTTTTATGGAACATTCTGCCCAGATACACAAAATTATTTACTTATTATAATAGTTTTCCATTTATACTAAGTTACAGTTTTTCTTATCCGTCCTTATCAAAACTATCACCTTAGTTTTGGAGACATTTATACGAAAATTCATTCTGCCTGTCGCCACATTCAAACGATTTAACGCACTCTGTAAATTACTTTCATCCTCAGCAATTCATTCGGCATCATCTGCATATAACAGCGTTCTACTATTTACACTACTTTAGGTAAAGCTATAAGGTCAAACGTTTCAATATTCGATAAACAGTAGTAAAAGTTACTATCCTTATGTCAGATTAATTTTTTTTACACTTGAAACCAAACCAAATTGCAACTAAAATGTAGTTATTAAACGATTGATCTTTAAATATAATATGAATAAATCTTCAAGATAAATTGTTTCATACATTCTATTTGAATTATATTCTAGATAACTGCATTAATCACTAAACACACGGACTAAGTGTCAAGGTCAAGTTCGACTTGTCCTATTTTCCAATGATGTGGAGGAATAGA
Organism: Timema bartmani; assembly: GCA_902151455.1. Classification (NCBI taxonomy): domain Eukaryota; kingdom Metazoa; phylum Arthropoda; class Insecta; order Phasmatodea; family Timematidae; genus Timema; species Timema bartmani. Next base: position 175,547 of record CABFWB010000419.1, on the reverse strand, counting down.
TTTGAATCTCATCCGGATCTACTGTTGTAGCCCCTTTTCGTCCTCCAGGACAAAGACAGACATACAAAGTAACAAAATAAGGGGAGCGTGAATACAGAGTGAGCTGATAGGACTATTAAAAACGAATATATTATTTGATAATATATTCGCTCATGTCTCCAAGCAACCCATTCTGCATCATTACGGTAAACCAAAAAGAATAGACCAAAAAATTATGAATCAGCAAATTACTAAACAACATCCCAGGAAGGTGTATAACACTAAGCTAAATCGAAATAAAGTTGAATTCGACAAGTCGGAAATAGATAAACATTAGTTTTATTTATAAATAAAGGATAAGTAAGAGCAAAAAGGTATGCATGAAAAATGTATATCAAAATGATATATATATATATCAAAATATTATATATATTATATAATATTCATTGAAAATAACTCGAAAATTTACGTTACAATATTCTCTCTATTCTATAAATAAACATCATTTAGTCAAAAGTAGAATTGAATAACGTCCAAAATTTACATCTATATTGCCATTAGTCGAGAGGACTTGGAATAGCCAATAGCATTTAATTCCCTTAATGTCCCCAGCAAGACTAATGAGAAAATAGTTTATTTTAAATATAACATTTTCTTAGTCAACAACTTCCCATCATTAAATTTCTAGTCCACTAGTTGGGAGGACTTTGAATAGATAGTAACATTTCTCTTAATGTCCTAAAAGAAATAATTTATGTAGTATAAGATTTAACATAATATAAACTTGAGTCAACTAGACTCTTTCCACGAGATTTATTTAAGTTCAATTTCCATAAGTTCGAAGTACTTTGAATAGAAAGGTTAGTCCTGAAAGGACTAACTGAATGAGTATAAGATTTAACATAACATAAACTGGAGTCAACTGGACATTTTCACGTCAAATATTTAAGTTTAATTTTGTAAGCATAATGTATTAATATCATGGTAAACAAATTAAGCCCGAAAAGGAATTTTGAAATACAAATAGCTGAAAATTAATTCAGTTCTTACATTTTAAATACTTAGATTCCAAGATTGATATCCTGCCAGGAGTGAAGTGTCCTCCGATCTCCTGACGGTATTTATTTGATATCTTTACTCAGAGAGGAGGAAGGTAGGGGTTACATACAAGACAGACACAAAGAAAAAGGGGGGTAGTTGGTAAAAGGGGAATATGTGACGAGAAGGCCGTAGAAAGTCCTGAAACAGGCATATAGGCTACGTGGCCGGGAATGCCTTACTTTTCTTTCACTGGCGGCCTTAGTTAACACTCAATGTTGGCTGGGTCAGTTCACTCGCGCATTCAGTCTCGATAACTCGTTCGCGTAGCCGGTTGTGTGGCGTGAGAGATAGCTTGGAATGAATACAGTGAAATGGAGCACGCTGAGTTTAGAATAACATCACATTATTTTAACTATTTGGTAGAATATTATTTGAAGTAATTTAGTGTATTTTAGGAAGTAAACGTTGTAGCAATGCTAAGACGCTATACTGTGAGTAGTTTTCTTAAAATTTTCTTTGCTCTACCTTCTAAAAGAATGCTGGTACATTTCCTCTTCTATACAGTGCAATTATATGTTGCTAGTGTGATAGTTATTACATAAATAAATGCATGCTGGAATGATTGTATAAATAAAGATTGGATTTTTATTTCTATTAAAGTTTTTAGTCGGTAGCTATAATTGAAATGTATAGCCTGATTTTAGTTGGAAGAAAAGTAGAGAAAATACAAACATATTTCTTTGCGACCAAAATTGTGTTATTTTATAGGTATTGATAAAATCTACCAAAAGTGACATTCAGATAACATGGCTTGATGTATGAATTTATTAAAATTGTTTTTACCAACTTTAGTAACTAACTTCTACTGTTCTTCTTACAAAAATTATACTATATAATAAACTAGCTAGAAAATTTAACCTTCTGTGACTGGCACAGTTGCATTTTCGCAAAAGCTTAAAAAATTATTTTTTTAAGATTAAAGGTAATTAGGTTTGTTTCCCTCCGAGTATTCCACAATTAGATCCTGCTGCGTAGTATGTCATAAAACATTAAAAAAATATTCTGAGTTACGGGAGTTTTAACTGATGCCAGGCAGGTATGTTGTGAATACGAAACGACGCCAGTCGTGATGTCATAGGTCTGGCTCATTGCCACCCTATATTTAAAATAAAATAATTTAGTGATAATGTAGGAGTAAGTAATAAGTAATTTTGTAATACAATTAAATATAGAATAATGCCTTATAATATTTTGTTTTATATTTACTTCTAATAAATAAGTTATGTTTTTGTATCAATTTAATATTATTGTAATTTTCTTTTTTTAGACGAAATTTACAAAAATACAATACTATTCAAATATTTATTTAACAATATTTCTTCAATAATATTATGTATCAAAGTATGAGTTTTTTTTATTATCATTTAGAACACAATAGGCTGTTGCAAAAATGCAACGACTCCAGTCCTCATTTTTTTTAGTACAATTCCCCGAAGGTTAAACAAATATTATATCACGTCCCAATCCGCTCATTTTGCTAAGTACAGATTAGAAATATAAAGATAAATCATTGTGGCCTGTATTAATGTAAAATATTTGTAACAATATTAATGAAGCAGATAAATAAAGTCGTCAAATTCAATTAATGTTATTTTGTGACTCCCTTGGTCTCTAAATGGTTGAAGTACTTTGAATGAGATAATTGAGTTGACATTCATGGGCGGCAGACTAGTAGTTCTATAATTAAAACCACTTTGTAACAGTTATGAAACAGTCAGATATTTCATTCACGGGTTTATTAGAAATATATCATAGCTACAATTTTATTCAACGTTGGCTATTTTCAATTTGATGGCCAGGAGAGTAAATTATTAAAATTGTTAACACTTCTTTACTAATTGATTTTTTAGTGGTATTGAACATATTATATTTGCCAAATTTAAGGATGTGTTCTTAGGATTGCACCTATTAGAAGATTATCAAACTTCACCTTTTTTAAACGGTATGTTAATAATAAAACTTCAAAACTACCAAAACAATCCTAACTTATATTAGAATGTAATGTTTTTATCCTATTAAAGATGACTTTTTGTTTTAGAAACCTTGACATGTTTCAAGGCAAGGACTTTGACGTAGTACCATGACATTTCGCGACAAACGTTAAAAAAGAGCTAATACCTTCTTTTGGGTTTGAACCTGATTTTGAAATAACAAACCCTTACTAAATATTTCGGGATTTATTAATATATGCAACACATCTCACTTATCGGAAGGCTTTCCCCTTAAAACTTAAGGTTCATGTTGCTCGCTAGCGTACTCAACTCTGACGCAAGAAACAGAGATTTTAACCCCTGCCTTATTCAATGAGAGAAGATGTCTACAAAAAGTGGTTTTCACTCCTTTCTCTAAATAAGCTTTCGTTAATTTAAAATGAATTAAACTAAACTACCCTATATCTGAGGAATCTCAGTAAACATAGTTCTAAATTCAACTTTAGATCAATTATGTAAATACAATGTTATGTCGTTAGATTAAAATAAATAATGGATTTTATAGTCAAGTAAGTAATTTAAAATTATTTTAGATCTTTTTAACAATATCTAAATTATAAAATAGTAATAGTTGGTGGGTAAAATATAATTTGACAAAATGATGCTTTCGTAAAATAAAATGGATGAGGTGAAAACAAAATCCTTTTAGTAATCTTGCCACAGTTCATTTGATGGAAATTATTCTTGAAATAATTTTTGGGGTTGTTCCTCATAGAGCACATCTCTGAAAACTCTTTAGGTTCTTTTGTAGAGTAATTGCGTTATTTTCTTATGAAAATTGAAATAAAGTCATTATGTGCGTTCAACGACTGGTAAACTCAAAATCTTCTGTTTAAAAGCATTAATACCTGAAAAAGTGTATCTATATTACTATGTATGATTAAATATCTGGTACGTTAGCTAATTGGGAAATTAGTTGAATGTAAATGGAAAGCAAATGTAATTCTGAAACAAGGTAGATAGTATTACAACTTGATATTTAGCTCAGCGTCTTACATGCCATTCGGGTCAAACGCTTATGTACTAATTTTTCTTATGGTTTGAGAGATGAGTAAGGTTTTATTTAGAAGAAATCGGGGGATTGGGTGGTAACGATCGATTTTCTTCAAGAGGCAGCCATTGCCTCTTTGTCCAATGGCAGCAGTGTAAAGTGTGAACTGTGTTCTTCTTTTCATTGTAAAAGACATATTGTGTTCGTCCCTTTTATATGTTTCTATAAACCTTTCTTCTTCCAAATATATTTTAATATTAACAAATTTCTAATTCTAATACAAAAAACATAAAACAATAGGTCACTTTCACAAATACAAGCATTAAATATATACAGTACATGGGCCTAAAACATTTTAGTAGGTATTAATAGAAAGTATTTTATTACAAATAATTGATTATCACACTATATTTACTGGAGAGTTTTAGTTTTAAGCCATTTGCTTTATGCACATTAGAGCTAAGTTAAAAGCATTATTGATTAGGATATATAGGATATAGGGTGAGGAGGGTGTTATTCATTCATTCTTTACAACATTAAGGTATTGGTTTAAATATTTTTGATTAGTTTATATGCAGGGGGGTGATCACCCCCATCGCCACCCCCCTGAGTCCGCCACTGATCAAGCTTTAATGATTACCGGCCGTTGTGTTTAAGACTCTTCATGAGACATTACCAACAAACTCAATCACCACAGAGGCGTGACGATATCGAACATACATCTGTTAACAATCCCTCTGGTGGCACTAATAGTAAGTGTTTGACCAACCTCAGCCTTCAAGAAAGATTCACATTGGAACCAGCTTTATTACATTACATCTTCTTTCACTTCCTCTACTAATAGGAACAACTTGGTGTCTTCGACCACTTCCAGCAAGAGATCCACGCAACAAGTGTTGAAAACATATGTTGCCCTTTATTCAACGAGTGATCAGTAAGTTTTGGACGACCTCAATGGTCTTGGGGTAAGGTGTTCGTCTCAGGACCCAATGTTAGTGGATTCAAACCCAGCTAAGGTCGATGGATCTTTATTGAGCGATCAAAATCTGTAGCACAACTTTCTTCGGAGGGAAAGTAAAGCCGTCGGTCTCATGTCAATTGTAGCATGTAAAATAACCCTGGAAGTTATGTGAAAATACCTTTCCCGACAAAATTGGTAGGCACTTTTCCTCTCACTCATAGAAATTATCGTATACTCAATCAGTCTGTTCAGAAAGTTTATGTTAAATACCTCAAATAAATAAAAAAAATATAAAGTAAGTTTTTGCAGCCAGATAAGGTTTTTTTTTATCAACCGAACTCTTATAAAAAGAAGAGTTACACAGGAAGTTTTAAATTTTAAAGAGTATTGCTAACCAAACCTTACCTTCAGTTCAAGCGGGAATGCATGTAATGATGTTTTAATGTTAAATGAAACAAAAAAAACCCTTGGTGTAAAAATAATCAAATTTATCTATGGTTACCTGGGTTTCAATATTAATCGTATTCTTCCTGTCTTTCTGGATACTTTTCCTTTCTCGTCTTTTCTCCACGGTTGTCACAGCATTGTCTTCAACTGAAACAAATAGAAACACTCTTAAAACTACTTAAAGTGAAAATGTATTTTTACAATCATCTTTGTTCAGATAATTAATAAAATACTAATAAAATATTCTTATTTGTCATTCTTTATATAATTGTGGGCCCAAAATATGTTGTAATAATCAGCTATGACTCATTATTAAGGAATAAAGGATCTCCCACAAATAACTAATATTTTAAATTTATAAAAGTTTGATTGTTTTAGTTTTTCTATAACATATCAGAGAAAATATTTTTTGAACATTTGGATATTTTTTGTAAAAATAAACCAGCCTTTAAGAAAAATGTGAGGTACTTAAGCCTCCCCCACTTGGCAAATTAACCTAGTTCAATTATTGTCTCTACAGCACCAGCTATAAATAATTCAAGACATTACTTCCTCCACGTTACCACCAGTAATACAAGTATAAACAGTTTAGGGAATTAAATAAATTATAATAGAAAAGTAAAATCATCCCAAATAAAATATTAATAACAATATAGATTAACTGTTTTTGTTATAAAATATTCTTAGTGTCTATCATCGCATCCTACATAGGAAAATAAGCAAATTAACACTTATGCGTAGTGAAAATAAAATTTATATAAAATGTATCCATATAATAATGGATATAGCTTGGCCAGACATAGAAGAAAAATTACCTCACTACAATACACCAATCAGAGCTCGAACCTGGATATACCCAACCTTGGTTGACTACATTAAACAAAACTAAAGCCTTAATTAGTGTGCCCACAGAATCAGAAAATTTTAAATAAATAAATGAAAATGTAGATTAGCTATCCAAATAAAATCAGAAGAGTATGTCACATAATTATTACACTCAAGGCCGTAGTCGGGGGGGGGG
>CABFWB010000419.1:146487-168988 GCA_902151455.1 Timema bartmani | reverse complement strand
CCCACCCCCCACCCCGAAATTTTATGAACAAAATATATATGGCTTTATTTATGGTTCAAACAATATCAAAATTAAGGTACAAGTACAAATTAGGGGGCTGTGTTACCATAAAAAAACACTTGCCAAAACCCAAGCGATGTGGCAAAGCAATGCGACAGAAATCATTTATTAAGAAAAACGTAGCAAGGTGTGGAAAAATATACTTGGAAATTGATAAAGAAAGGTGAAACATATTTTAAAAAATACTAAATAAAACTGAGTAATAAAAGTAAAGAGAGAAATTTAAAGAGAAGAAAAAAAGGTAGTCAAAGCTTGATTTATAGGAATAAAATTGTAAATAATAATAACCAATTAATTAGTCAAAATACCCACCGGATACAATGATTCACAAATGATTTTCAGTGGTTTTTTTACACCATATCTCCACATTAATAGGGGTGCATTTCTACTAGAACACTTTCCTCGCCCTTATTCATTATGTAATTCGTAAATAAAAGTATTTTTAAAGCACTATTAATAATATTGAGCGATAGAAGCAGTGAGAGAGTTAATCAATCTTTAAATAAGAGTGTTGCTATTAAGAAGAAGCGATGGAACAGAAAAGGAGGCAGCAATATCGAGACGGCGAGAAAGAACCACAGGGGGTAAGAAGCTCGACAGCTAAGTTATCAGGGGTAGCAAGGTATATATAGACAATTCCCGTGGTAACGACCTTAATTAAGTGCTTATGCTTCATTAATTGATGTTGCTCTCACATCAAAGAGAGAACTTCTAAGATATCTCTACTCCATTCAATCGTATATTTGCGAATGCTTAATATGGTTTTGTAATGCTTTCAAGAATAATTTCAATAATATAACGTGCACACTAGAACCTTGTCAATTCAAACTAATTTGGACCGAAGCCTGTTCGGATTAGTGAACATTCGGATTAAGAGGAAGAATACAGGGATACAATATTTTCACGAATTTAAAATTACAGTTGAATGAGTGTAATTAAATTTTCATTTATTTAACCGATGTATAATATTATTAGTTATAGAATTCAATTTTTAGTAAAGTTGACCAATTTTGTTAATTTAGCATGGAAAAACATATATATATGATGTAATATATTAATAATATAGGCACTATAGTTTGAATCATAAATGAAAAAAAAAATGGTAGTAATAACTACAAGTTATAATGTCTAATGATGACAAATATGATACAATAATTGAAATTATAACAAACACCTAAAAAGTTTGAATTTTATTAAAAATTGTGGACTTTGAGTCAAATTGTATACAAACAGTGTTATGATAAGATGATTTAAACATGCATATATTACGTGTCTTGTATTATAACTTAACTTATCTTATCATAGCACTGTTTTAATGCAATTTGACTCAAAAGTCCACAATTTTTAATAAGTTTCAAATTTCTTAGATGTTTGTTATAATTTCAATAATTGTATCATATTTGTCATCATAAGACATTATAACTTTTAATTACTACTACAATTTTTTTTTTCATTTATGATTCAAATTATAGTGCCTATATTATTATTATATTACACCACATATCTATGTTTTTTCATGCTAAATTAACACAATTTGTCAACTTTACTAAAAATTGAATTCTATTACTAATAATCTTAATCGTTCCTTATTAACTATTAAAATGTTTTTTAAAATGATGTATAAAACTTAAAATTATGTACTTTAATTATTTCTAGTTACTGGAAAAGACAAATGTGTTAACTACCACATGTAAATATCAAGCACTTATTATCACATATCACTATTTCTTACAATTCTCTTTTAGATTTGAGGTTGTTAACTAATAAAATATATTTTATCTGACGTTCCCTCCCCCCTTTTCCCCCGTTTTCCGAAAAGTGGGTTTGAACTATCCGGAATGTTGAACTACCGGGGCTTGGTATAACGAAGTTTTAATGTAAATGATTTAGTATTCGGGTGTATACAATTATATCGCATGTCCATTACATCGCATTTATAGTACAAATACATTGCAGGTCCATCACGTCGCGTTCCCCCATCTCTCTACACATAGCTAACCCTACTCTGACGTACAACCAATAGGAATGAAGGGTCAACTGACTCCCCTTGGGAGGGGGAGAGTTTCTAGCTTGCCAGAAGTATTATATCCTTAAAAAAAACTTAGAGACTTGAAATTGTAAATTCAAACTGCTGGGGTGCAACGAAAAGCACAGATGATGTAATAAAATAAGAATATAATCTACAAATTAAAAATATACCTTTTTATCTAGACAATTTTTCCAGAGAAGTAAAAAACAAAATTATGGTGTATTTATTTTAGGAGTGTTGTAGATCCAGTTGCCTAGGCCTCTCAGTTATGGTGAAATTTATTTAAGTTCTGAATAAGTTATACTATTCTCTAAACCAACCCCACATTCAAAGTGAGAGTCAGGCACACTATCTTTTCAACCAGTGCTACGTTTATAGTGAGAGTCAGAGTTGAGAGTCAGGCACGCTATCCTCTCAACCAGCCCCACCTTCAAAGTGAGCTAGTCAAAGGTGAGAATCAGGCAAACTATCCTTTCAACCAGCCCCACCTTCAAAGTGAGCTAGTCAAAGGTGGGTGTCAGGCAAACTATCCTTTCAACCAGCCACACCTTCAAAGTGAGAGTCTGAGGTGAGTGTCAGGCAGACTATCCATGCAACCAGCCCTACCCCAAAGTGAGAGTCTGAGGTGAGAGTCAGGCACACTATCCTAGCAAACGCGATGTAATGGACACGCGAAGTATTAGTAATGTGATGTAACTGTATATATACGCCCCTTTCATTCCTATTGGTTGTATGTCAGAGTAGGGTTAGCTGTGTGTAAAGAGGTGGGGGAAACGCGATGTAATGGACCTGCAATGTATTTGTACCAAAAACGCGATGTAATGGACATGCGATGTAATGGACATGCGATGTAATGGTGGTCCCCCTTAGTATTCACAATAACGTAAGAAACGTAAAACCGTGGTCACACTAGGCTGGTTTACCAGCAGCGTAGTGTGAACTAAAATCAGCTGCTTGTCTCCAGCGAGTGTTTTGCAAGCGGCTGGTAAAGCTGGACGTGTTTAACTTTTGATAGCCATCAGCTGGTCGCGTGACTCACTCGCCACTACTGGTACCGTGCCACGTACCTGTCTGAACCAGTGGCCGGTACACCACCACGTTGTTTGGAGATATAATAAATACTATATTGGTGTAGCGTTTACAATAAATAGGTTCATATTGGCTGAAATAAAGTGGTCTGCGAAGGAGGTGATTAAATTTTTTTAAACGTGTTTCAACCCGCTTTGGTGGCCTCATGGTCTAACGCGCTACTCTCGCAGTAAGCTAGACTGCTGATGACATGGAGATCGAGGGAACGGTTAGGCTGGTGGCACTGCACATGTAATAATGACAAGCACATTCTGTGATGTAGGACCGTTAATGATGACCCTCAAAACGTATTCACAATTTTAGATGGACTGGTGTTTTGTTTACTATTAACTGTGTTATATTCTGCTGCAGTGCTCCAATATGTCAAGTGTCGAGTGTCGAGGTGTGTAGTGCCTTGCGCCTAGCTCCTATGCAACCTGTTGTACACGCATGCTTGCACAGCTTTGCTCCCTTGGCGCTATACGCCGAAACTTTGAACACAATTTAATGGTATTAACATAAATTTCCGGATGTAAATGTATAGTAATTTTGTATTAGTTTTGATTCAAACAAGGTATTCGTGCAGTTTGGGCTATGAGTTTCCAAACAGCTTGTATATGTGCTTACTAAACTATAGGAAACACGTGTATTTGGCGTGGAGGGAACTTCTAGAAAATAATGGTCCAAATGTCACTATATCCAACCTGGCTTTTAGTTTCCTGTTTTAAATTACTAGTGAAGTTCAAATTTAGTCCATGAGTATGAAGGTGGTTGGTCATTACCACTCGGCTTGGGAGAGAAAGAGGCTCTACCAGTATTAGTAAAGTAATCAATGCCGTTTTTTTAAAAAAATAGGTGCATTTATCGGTGAAAATATATGCCCGGCCATTCTAGAAATGCATGCGTTCACTGATAGTGAAGTTGTCAAAGTATTTACAGGGAGAGGATAGGTGAGAGAACGTACCAGGTTTTTTTGGGGAAAATAAAGATGCTAAAGTCACATTAAAACTGTTAGGGGAGAGTGGGAAACTTCTTATAACCCAAGGAACTAGTTAAAATAATCGTATTTCATATTTTTGTGACAAAATCAGCGATAACGAGGGTAAATGACTTCATTTATGACGAAGCTAAAGGGTGAAATAAAGCCACCGACATACTCTTTGTCAAGATTGCTTGTAGAAACACACAAATAACAAATTACAGTAGGATTTGGCTAGTTAGACAGTGGTTAGTTAGAAAAATTGGATAATTCGAACCCACCGTTATTCCCAATGAAATTTTTATTTAAATCAATGATAAAAAGTAACATTCAATTGACCTTTTAGAAAGAAATATTAGGATAATTCGAAGCCTATACATTGTTAATATTTTCGAGTATGTATTCATTTAAAATCCAACTTAACGATCTTTATAAAAACCACCCCAGATACCGAGAATGTCAAATAAATTTGGAGTTACCCTATTGACACAAATGGGAAAGCGGGGAAATATGCACTGGTGGCGAGCGGGTTGCACCTAATATATGGGATGTGTTGGATCGGCTTTCATTATTTCTGATTTAAGTATGTAATTTTCGAATGCTAATTTTTTTTATTTTGTGTTTGAATTTTTCATGTTTTTTATGTAAGTATTTATTATGTATGTGCTTTATATAGCATATATAAAATATGTGTGGTTATTGGTAGCATATTTTTTTACGGTTATTGATTTATCGTGTACCAGCTATGGCTAGATATGCCTGAAAATGGTTGAGTTTTGGATATTTATAAAATTGTTAGATATCCCTTGGACTTCAAATTAAAAAAGTTGTACTGTACCCTTTAACAATATGGTGATAATGTCTTTATAAATATCCCTATTCTCTTGTAGGCCTACTGTTGTAAAACCATTCAGGTATTATGGAATGTTTAGTTTACTTTGTCAGCAATGATTACTTTTTAATTCATCATTATCATTTCTTTAGTTATATTGATAGCATATATAATAAAATGAAAATTTAGGATCACATAAGTTGATGTATATATTTTTATAATTATTTCAGTAATTTTTTTACCACCGAGTCTTACTAACCGTTCAGGTTATACGCTTAAGTACTAATTACGCCTATGGTCTTAGGGATGAAGAAGTTTATATTAAGAGGAAGAATAATAGTATTTGAGTGGAGGGAGAGTGGAAAACAATTTTGTAAAAAACCTCAGTACATCCGACTGAGATTCGAACGTTGATCTCCCCGTCAACGGTAGTATAGTTTACTGCGAGCGTAGCACGTTAGACCATCCTGTCACCAAAGCGGGTTTTTAGTATTTTTGTATCTATTTACATAGTACTGTATTTTCATATCTCTATTTGGTTCTAGTTGCAAACATACGCACTGGAAGGAGCACCTTAAACTGAACCTGCATAGTTCTGTAACTATGTTTATAGATTTGACCCGAGGGGAAAGTTTGTGTGAACATTTTGATCTTGACATTCAGACCTCTTGCTGTTGAAAGTGATAATTCTCGTAGTGTTTTCAACGATTATAATCATGACGACAAATATAATTACTATAGGGAGGAACCAACCTCGGTGGCCGCGTGGTCTAAGGCACTACATTCGCAGAAAACTAGACTGCCGATGACCGGGAGATCAAGGTTCGAATCTTGGTTGAATGTACTGAGGATAGTTTTACCAAAATGGTTTTATACTCTATCTCCACTCAAATGTGGTTACACTTTCTTTAAATAAAATCTTCTTAAGCCCTAAAATATAAGCGTAATTAGTGCATGGGCGTAATATCCGAATCATTAGTAAGACATGAAGACACGGCGCTAAAAAAATAATGAGGAAGGAGCAAATGATTTTGAGTAATTTTTTTTTTTTAGAATTTTACATTTTATAAAACCTTCTTTGTGACCTAGGTTAGTCACTGTGTTCTAGTGGTCAGAGCTCCAGAGATCCAGAGGTCCTGTGTTGGTCTCTGTAGTCTAGTGGTCAGAGTTCCTGGCTACAGATCCCAAGGTCCTGTGTTAATCTCTGTAGTCTAGTGGTCAGAGTTCTTGGCTACAGATCCAGAGGTCCTGTGTTGGTCTCTGTAGTCTAGTGGTCAGAGTTCCTGGCTACAGATCCCAAGGTCCTGTGTTAATCTCTGTAGTCTAGTGGTCAGAGTTCTTGGCTACAGATCCAGAGGTCCTGTGTTGGTCTCTGTGGTCTAGTGGTCAGAGTTCCTGACTACAGATCCAAATGTCCTGTGTTAGTCTCTGTAGTCTAGTGGTCAGAGTTCCTGGCTACAGATCCAGAGGTCCTGTGTTAGTCTCTGTAGTCTAGTGGTCAGAGTTCCTAGCTACAGATCCAAAGGTCCTGTGTTAGACTCTATAGTCTAATGGTCAGAGTTCCTGGCTACAGAACCAGAAGTCCTGTTAAAGTAATACAAGAACAGTGTACTGTACATAAAATTAGTACCTTTGTTCTTCTTCACCATTTATACCAGAACTTCCGTTAATGGCTCAAAGGTGGAAAAAATGTTGGTGCATAATTGTTTTTTTGTAGGCGTATTTTTCAAGTATATTAAAATCAGATTTTTTTTTTGCATAGCAGCCCTTCATATCAAAAGAATTATAGCTAATTCTACTGTAGATAATTTTATACTAAACATTATTCGTTTAAAACATATTTTGCTAAAACGTGCCGTTTTAGAAGAAAATAAAAGTCAAAACCACTATCCGATCAATTTTTCCCCCTCCCCTAATCCCAAGGAGGGGGGATTAGTTGTGTATTGATGGATTTTAAACAAGTCTGTACGAAATTTCCTGCTGATTTCCAAATGTGAGCTATTAAAGGACTAGCAGTGTGACGGGCTGGTTGTTGTTAGCCCTCACATACTAGTACTGGAAAATAACACATACTATCCACATCTAATGAATCTGCTTATTGTCTTACCAGCTCATGTTGACCAAAGAAAAATACATCCGAGCCCACTGTGTTTGACCCGGCTCATGATGCAACACTAACAGCGGTGTCACCTCTCTACCTCTGGTTTACGCATAATTATGTCGCAGTCGGAGCCACGCCATGGACATCCTTCTAGAAACATCTAGCCCAACCCAAGATCTCCATCCACCACTAATTCTATCCTATTTTATTAGGCAGAATTTGGACTATATATGCGGTTGCCCTAGCTATTAATAACACACACAAAAATATATTATCAACCATTGACTCCGTGCGGATCGACGAAAGTCCGTACAAACTAAATCCAGCTACAACTTTGAAGATGGTGGATCCTAGAGTCACCGTAGCTCATCGCAGAAGACCAATCAGGCCGATGTAATCTCAACTCAATTAGTAATCTACGGAAAGTCAATTAATTACTAGTAACTATTGGTTTTTGTTTGTATAGTTGAGAACCAGTGTTCATATCATGGCATGATTAGTGTTTAGAGAATTAGGTTGCACGGTTTCAATCTGTAGAGGATTATAGTTAGATAATTTGGATTGTAAGTTCATTAAAAGTAAACTCTTTAGTCTGATCTAATCATGGTTTTATAAACGCGGTGTCCTTCTGACCCGTCTAAACATGCGGGGGAGTAATATTCTCCTAGCTGTTAGGCCTATTTTGTAATGGTTTGAATACCGACCTTTTCAGGTGGGATGTCAGGAGATTCACTGCTAATTTAAGATGACCTAATTAGGCCTCACGCTTCTTATAAGCTACTTGTTTGTCCATGCGAGGTGCACAACTCATGGGTGTTGAGCCTGGAGTGGCGATTTGCCTTAGTTAATCTTTAATTGTGACCGGCATCATCTTGGAACAGTTTAGACTTTAATGTTAACTTTAATATTATTTGTTTATAATTGTTAACCTGTAGTAGGCAGTTAATAACTTAATTGCATCGTATCCAGGCCATCCTAGTTGGGAACTAGTCTGATACTGTCTCACATTGAGCTTGGAATCCTTCTGATCCAATATGAGGATTGATCTCTCATAACTCCTTAGAGTGGAGAAGTTAACTTGTAACTTTGCTTAAAACCCTTCTGCTATAGCTTACACTAACTTCATAAAAGGTTGATTCAGTGTCTCCTTAAAAATGTACTTATAAAGTTTAGGAACTAATCAGTTAATTATGATGTAGGCACGCTCTAAAGTTGCTTGGTATCTAGTCCATTAGATTGTTGTGTATGGTTTGTGTTTAACTTATTCTAATCATTTGTTGCTTTTGAGCTCAATTTAGTAAACTAAATAATCTTTGTAGGCTTTCGTTTTAGAGAGCTATAATTTACCTATTTAAGGAGCTACCAAACAACTAGAAAATAAACCTAGGTTCTGTTTACAGGTTGTGTTTCTCAGTTTAGTTAAACCCCAGTTACATGTGTTCATGAGCTAAGCTAAGTAGATGTCTGACAACAAGCTATATTAAGGCAGCCAGTGCCTTTAATTGAATTTCTAAAAGATGGGAAGTGTGTTAACATTCGAAATGTTTTGCTGTACACGTTTGTCTCGCTGTTTAGAGTTCAATAAAATCTTATTGTTGACATGAAATATATTTTTTACTTGCAATGTTTACTATTCCGACCTCCTTGTGTTTGTGTTACGTGCCGTATGAACGCCGGGATTGAGTATTTTGAGGTTCACATGGTGCAACATAACGCACTAATACAAAAGAAGAAGGTAAACACAATAAATCTAAAATAATAATTTATCAAATACAGATCTTCTAAACTTAACAAAATATATTTGGATCAACCGATATAAATATAATTAATATTTAATTCATTTAAATGTTATATTTATGTTTATTACTGTTTGGAATCCATAAGACATTTCAAACTTAATTACAGCCCTAATTTTATAAATATAGTTTTAAACAATTTCAACAAACATGTTTTGAACATTATATTATACCATCAATATTTAGCTGTCAGTGTGCAAACCTAAATTTCACTCACGAAGAGCACATCGTTGTATTTCACCCGAATCTATGAAGATTTTTTTAATATATATTCAAACATAAATTAAGATTCTTTACGTTCCAAACAGCTATGATTTATGATACTCCTAAGGTCATTAAGCTGTTCAAAGGTGAACTAAATTGATGATCACTTGTCAAGATTATTTAACTTATGAAATAATATGGCTGACAGTTTATTTTCGTAGAAGAATACTCTCTAACAGAGATGATTGATTATTTTTCTAACTTCACGTTCAACAAGGATTATTAACGACACAAAGAAGGGTGCGTATAACGTTTGGCGCAATGTGGGATTATCCTAGGTGAAACACACTGGTTGCTTAGACCTGGTTGTTTATCGGATGTTTGACGCAGTTGTGAAAACCGGGGATGACGAGTTCCTCCAAGATACCTCAAGGAACATTTTTAAGAAGTCATAGTGCAATAGCCCAGTTCCTTCACTTTTATGGGAGAGGGTGGGTTAAGGGTTACCACCCCTCCCCCCTACGTTGTGGGTAAGTCCATGGGAAAAGGAACTTCGCAAAGGAAATCACAAAATTAATTAACAAAAACATTCACTAAAGCATGAAAGTTTAGGTTAAGTTTGGTTGGGTAGGAATTATATGTCTATGGTGGGCGGCAAGAAGAGAATGAGTCAAAAATGGATGCTTCTGTGTTATGCCCATAATCTATATCAAATTTTTTCTTTCTCTTTCGAATGGTACCAAGGGCTTAAGTCTAGGTCTACTCTGTGTAAAGTTATATATTCCGATGCATAGGACTTAAGTCAAATTGATAGATCAATATTAAGGGTGAAAGTCAACTTAAGCCCTTTCGATCAAATTTTATATTTAATTTAAGAAGTACTCATAAAGGCTTAAGTCATTTTATGCCCTTAGTACCTCCATAAGCTGCAACAAACTAGAATCTTAGAGGCACAAGTCATGTTATGACTTCTACTATTACATCTTAAGCATTTATTTACTAAAGAAATCATGTTTGATGGTGTTGTAAGTTATCTATTAAACTCAGGTTTGGTCACAGATTTGCTTAGTACTTTTTATAAATAAGGGTTGGTATAGTTGGTAGTTGCATTCTCTTATTCGTTATATTTTGATGGTTTGTTATTATAAACGGTTGATTCATCAAAACAAATTTTTATTATATATTTTTAATCGTTTCAAGTAGTGAAAAAAAACAGTCGAGGACAATAATGAATGTGGTAAGTGCAATGTAAAGCAATATTGCTTTAATTCTAGCACATGATTTGTTGATTTTGTTTTAGCAATGGTAAGTTTGGCCTTTTTAAAAAAAATGTATTTAAAAGTTTGTATATACATAATCCGAAGAGCATTTGCTCACTTGGGGACTATGAGATTTACATACACTTTTTTTTCATAAATTTAAAAAAAAAAATTCTATTTAGTGATTTTATATTATGAATCATGTAGAATGTTATAAAGTGAAAAATTATAAATTATGAATAATGCAAAAAAATAGATGAGTTGATTAACGGAAAAGTAAGAGTGAAACATTGCACTGAATAAATCATAAATGTCCATGTAAATTAATTCTAAATGAATACAATAATACTGTTTTGTGAAATTATAGTAAAAAGTAAAGAAAGACACTGACAATTCATTATAAGAAACATAACCGGATGGTGCTATGTCTAAAGTCCTACATGATACACACGTATACTTACACAAATATACAAACATATATACATACACATAGCCACATACACATACAAATACACACATATATATACACACACAAACACACACGATAATATGAGAACAAAAAATATAATAGAACTATCAATTATACGAAACACTAAAAAATATATCATAGCTATATTTAAAGAACACCTAATATATGTCAAGTGGAGAATTTTGTATTATTATTGTGACTGCATATTAATTTTGTTTTCAAGGCTATGTTCCTATACATCGATCGCTTCAGCAACCAAAACAGCCATAGATCTTTAGAGACAAGGAGGATTGTATAGTGCTGTATTCCTTGTATGAGCTATAAGCTTGTTAAAGTGTTTGATTATTAATATATAATTTGTAGTGTTTTTAAAATGTTGATAACGTTAGTATTTTGGAAAATTCTGTTGGTATGATCGTGTTATTTAGTATCGAGTTAGTACCATATTTGACTGTATTAAAAGACATATGATATAATTTCCTTGTATTTCTAGTGTTATAACTAGAGCTTGAGAATTCCGGTATGAATGTAGATTTTAGCTTGTTTGTATTCATTTAATAAACATGGATGTCTGTATGATAAATAATCAATTTTTCGAGTGGCATTAACTCCAGATTTATATAAATCTCTAGAGAATTATGTGTATTAAATGGCAAGAGATAAAGAGCTCTAAATATTCTAGTTTGGAGAGCTGACAATCTCTTTAGTCTTGAATTTGTTGCATGGCCCCAGATATTGTTAATATAAATTAAATGCGAGTGAACCATTGAGTAATACAGGGAAAGTTTAACGGAATTTGTTAATAGAAATGCACACCTACTTATAGCTCCAGCGACTGGGATTAGTATTTTATAACATTGTTAATGTGTGTTTCCCATAACAGATGCTTGTTGATAGTTAAATCCAGATATGTGATGGAATCAACAAACTCAAGCATTTCATTTCCCATAAATATTTTACTACTTTCAAAGAGGATGGAAATTTGGTTTGGAAACTAAGATTAGTTTAGTTTTTTCAAAGTTAATCGAGAGTTTGTTTGTATACATCCAGTCTAGCAAAGGAGGGATTTCAGCTCTAACATTATTTATTAAATCATTTTTAAGTTTTCCTCTTCGTAGTATAAACATTTGTCATCCGTAAAAAGTTGTATGTGACCTTTCAGTGCAGCTTCCTGTATATCATTTGTGTAGATTAAAAACAGAATGAGTCCAAGAACTGATTCTTGTGGAACACCACATATTATTGGCTTAAACTCGCTAAAGTATTTATCACCTTCTTTATTTTTGATGATGACTCTTTGATATCTGGTATTTGAATAATTTTTAAACCACGTTAACACTGCTTAATCTATTTGAAAACTCTCCCATTTATTGGTAAGTATTTGATGATTGACAGTGTCAAAAGCTTTAGTCAACTCAATAAACAGTCCTAGTCCCAGTTTCCCCTTATCCATTGAGTTTTGAATCTTAATTATTAGATCTGTAGCTCCTGTTTGCGTACTAAAACCTCACAAAAACCCATATGGGCTTTCAAAGAAGAAATTATTGTTGTTTAGGTATTCCATGATTCTAATTTTTACGGCCTTTTCTATAATTTTAGAGAGATTGGATATGAGGCTTATAGGCCTCTAGTTATTACAATGTTTCTTAGCGGTGTAGATCGGTTCATCGCATCCTTTTGTTTGGGAGGTGGGTATTTCAAATCGACTCATCACACATCATGAGGTCTTGAGGAGGTCAAAATACATCGATTCATCGCACCTGTCTCTTTGCCTGTTGTTTACAAATACATGTTTACCTTTGACTGATTAACCAGCCCGTACGATGTCGTTGATCAATATTGTTTCAACCAAACGCTATACACCAATAATTGTTGACAAATATAGATTCTGTCAAATGCGGGTTCTAAAATCCGGTGAAATAGTGTGGCGATGTGCTATAAGTGGTCAAAATTGTGGTATTTATGTAACAACCGATAGAAAAATGTCTACTGTTGCGAGAATTTCCGGAGATCAGACATGAACCAATAACAAACAACGAAATTGAAATCGAAGAGGTAAGCTATATTTAGTAGCAATACTGGCTGTATAAACAACATAATGTATATATTATTTGTTATTCTATAACAAATATTTCCTAATTTATTATTATTTATATATTGCTTTTATTTATTCTTTCAAATCCGTTCATCGGTTAAAAAAAAATTGTTGGGGCTGTGACGCTATACAAAATCAGCACATTGACAACTTACATCAAGTAATTTATCGTAAGAGACGTTCGGTTATAGAAAAATCGCCTAAAAACCTCGATGAAGCCATTGCAATGGTGAGAAACAAGCATCACTAGCATCGGGAAGGCCAGAAAGGTTCGTTTTCGTGCATGAGAGGACGGTCTATTTGTCTTGTAAAATAAATCTCGAAATTCTCTGTGATCCAGATGTTGTATTATTTGCCGAGGGATCTTTCAAGTACGCTACCTAGTTGTTCTACCAAATGTACACAATGCATGGCTAAAGAAATGTAAATTAATTGCCGTTGGCTTTTTTTTTTATGGAAAGAATCAACAACATTACGTCGGTGCGTTCACATTTCTCAGACGTTTGTGTTTAGATCAAGGCTTGCAGCTCACACCAAAAATTGTGACTTGACTTTTAGGTCGGTGCTCACAACACCAAGTGTTTCTTACTTGTGAAATCCGAGGATCCAGATTCAATTTAGGGCAGGCATGGTTCCAGAAGATAAATGGTATGGCGCAACTGAGAATTGAGTATAAGAAATCAAGCTAATTGGGGTACTGGTTAAGATCATTTTTCGGACTATCCTGCAGATGTCGAGGACATATTCGTGGATCTTGTTAGTGAGGCTCCAAATTCTGAGTTTTTCAAATTTGCTGATTACGTTTTTGACAATTATATTTCTGAGAACACCAATTTCCCTCCAGTTATATGGGCGTTGAGGCAAACAAATGACCCACAAACTACGGATGGGCCTGAATTGTTCCACTCACATTACAACTCCAAATTTTATACTACGTATCCTTGCATATGGCTAGTCATTGAGGTCCTTAAGGAGATTTAAGTGGAAGCCCGCATCAAAATCAATAGTGATGCGCGTGAACATAGGTCGGTGACACAAAAGGAGAAGGCACATTATACTCAAATTGTAGAATTGTGGAGTCAGTACGATTCAGGCACCATATCGCTCACTCGATTGGTTATGAAAATCGGCAAAAAGAAAAAAACTGTAGCTTTAAAATGATTTCACGGTGTTGGACATTTTGTATTGACTATGATTTTGATCAAATTGAAATGATTTTTATAAATTTAAACAAAGATTTCAATTAAATAGAGATTAGTGTGTATCTGTAAGCATTTGATGTGAACGTATAAATTGAATTTACCAAATTAATTATTGCAAAAAAAATTGTTTACTCAAAACTCAATAAATCTGTTCTACCAGTGGTTGGATGCGATGAGTCGATACAAGTGTTAGGTACGATGAATTGATATGTGCGATGAAACGATAAATGCGATGAATCGATTGAAGCCCGTTTCTTAGAACCCTTTTTAAAGATGGGCACAACCAAAGATTCTTCTTCTGTTCTGGTACTATACCTGTTTCAAATGATAAGCTAATAATTCGTAGCAGTATAATGGATAGGCTTTCCTTTAGGCTTNTATATATATATATATATATAAATGATTGCTTATAGCTCTTGAACTATTGAATTTACTAAAATATATCCTGAATTAAAATATTTTTATTTCTAATAATACTACAACTTTACTTCCAGTGAAAAGCTATTTCATATCGTTAGATCAGCTTTTGAGAAATACCATTTTATGGCTATTTTCCCGTTAGTAAACTACCCTTAATTACAGGGTCAGATATATAATTCCAAAACACCCTTTGGGAAAACCTTAGGAAAACTATAGCTAGCAAGTTTTATCCAGGTCTTTAAAATGATTTCGGGTATAGGCTGAGTTACAGACTAACAGATAGACGACATCGCGAAAACCACTTTTATGTTTCAGTGGGTCACGGAACGTTGAAATTTATCAAAATCTTGAGTTCAATTATTTTTTAACAATCACAATACTTATCTCTCTAATGGGTTGAGAAAAAGTAAGAAGAGTATCACTATATTCCACCAAAAAGCATAAATCAAATAGCATACACTTTTAGAGAAACATTAAAAAAAGAAGAAGAACATCTGTGACCACAAAAGAGGAGACAATAAATCTCATTTTCTGACTTGAATAATAAAAACTCGTAGGATTTGTGAAACGAAATAATAATACGTTTATACATTTTTGTAGAAACACTAAACCAAAAATCATAAATGAAATAAAAGACACGTACTTAATCTTTGGCATTAAGAACTAGCAACTCTGTTACAGGACGGTTGAGAAAAGAGAAATATCTTTGTCCACCAAAGAGCTTATGAATCAAATCCATTTTCAGACATGAATCAAAAAGTATATAAATTTGCTTACAACTAAGAAACTATTATTTTTATAAAATTATATTTCAAATAAAATATTTTTATCTTTAATAGTACTACAACTTTACAATGATGAGCTATTTTGTATCTCAATTAAGGAGAAATGATGAAAATTGGAATATTTCCCTCACGTAAAGTACCCTCAAAGTCATTTTTATGAGATAATGAAAGCCTCCATCCTGTTAATTATGATAAACAACGTCCAGATATAAAATTTAATCAAAATCGTTTGAGCGAATTTTGAGAAAATAGATTTTTTTCTCTTTTTAACTTTCAGTAAACTACCCTTAATTATAGAGTTAGATATCTAATTCAAAAAAAAACCTTGGAGGGACCTTGTACCCAAATACCAAGTTTTAGCCCAATCCGTAAAATAGTTTAAGCTCTAGCCCGAGGTACATACAGATCGACAGACGGACAGACAGACGGACGGAAAGACAGATAGACAGATGGAATTGCAAAACATCTTTTTGGTATCAGAGGGTCATGAAACGTCGACATTTATCAAAATCTCGAGTTTGATGAGTCAAAATAAATGTTACGTAGCTCCGTACGGACTTTCTCACTCCAATGTTTAAAAATGGAGATATTTTCTCCTAATATCTGTGAAATGAAATAATATACACTAGCACACCCGAGCTAGTTTCGACATTTTATTAGAGGTTGCACATCTTATGGTTATCACATTACTATTAAATTTCTCATTTATAAAATTAGACCAATAAAATAGGTAAATACTGACTTTTGAGTCTAAAATGATAAAGAAAGATCATTTATGTACAAACATTTTTCCTAAGAGGTTGAAGGAAAGAGAACATACACTTTTTGAAAGACTTACTTATTTCTTACTCTATGGCATTAGATAATTATTGCGTTAAACTTAAGTAGTATCTGTGCAACTAGAGTTCACAAAATTGAATTAATATATTTGCCAATATCTCAGAAACTATTGGTTTTATAAAGGTATATTTTAAATAAAAGTTTTTTAATTTTAATACTGGTAATACTAAAATTTTGCAATGATAAGTTATTTTGCATCTCAAATATTTGTGGAGATACAGAAATTTCCACATCTGTAAAAAACCCTAAAATTAATTTTCCTAAAAAATTGAAAATATAAATTTTGTATATAATTTTAATCAACGCAAAGATACAAATTATAATCAAAATCGTTAGAGCAGATTTTGAGAAACTCTATTTTTCTCTTTTCGGCCTTTATTAAACTACTATTAATTTTAGGTTAAGCAGACAAACAGACAAGTGGCATTGCCAAAACCACTTTTTGGGGTTCGGGGGTCATGAAACGTTGACATCCATCAACATTTCGAGTTAGATTTTTTTGACGGTCGCAATACTTTACTTTTAGTTTTCGAAAAGTTAAAAAATGTATGTATTTGCGTTTAGCTTGAAAATTATTGGTTTTATAAAAATATGCTTCAAACAATATATATGTATTATAAATAGACCTACATATTTGCAATGATAAGTAATTTCATATCTCAAATATTTTCGGAGATATGATTAAAAACGATAATCTACGCATCAGACCGGAAGCCTTAAATTCATTTTGCCGAAACAATTAGAGTTACAATTTTGTTTATAAAATTAATCAATTATTAGGAATGAAATTTAATCAAAGTCGTTAGAGCCGATTTTGAGAAAATCGATTTTACTCTTTTCACCCTTCAGTGAACTACCCTCAATTTTAGGGTTAGATATCCAATTCCAAAAACCCCTCATAAGATAAGATAACGTATATTTCATTAGTAGCATCGAAAAGGGGCACTTGAATTATTTATAAATATTAAAAATAAATTAAGCCTATGTTTGTAAGAATTTATTTATAATCTATAAATAAACAACATGTATTGACATTTAAAATGTATTTTAAACCTTTTCTTGCATGCGCAAAGTTATTATTTGAAATTAAACTAATATTCCATTTTTAATTAATGTTATCTTGGACATGGCCGCTTCCTGCATTGGTAAATTTATATAATTTCCTGTTCTTTCTCGGCTGGAAGAAAAATAACAAAATAGAAAGTTCACCACACAGCTCTCAATGTGTGTTCTTTCTATTATTCACTTTGAAAGGTAAATAATAGAAGAGTAAATTTGGTGTAAAATGTTGAACGACACAAGCAGCGGGAGTCTGATTCACCCCTATCACTTTAACACGCTTCGACTATTCCAGATATTAGCAAATACCAAAGCTCGACGTTTGCAAGAAATATTTAATATTTATAAATTAATAACATCTTTTTTATTCAGCACAATTCAAATAAAATGTATAGGCTCTTTTTGCAATAATAATTTTTTCCCGTGCTATGATTGCTTTTAACTAATATTTAGGTGATCTGGCGGGTAAGGTGTCAGACTTCTGTGCTAGGGGTCTGGGGTTCAATCCTCGGTCCCAGCACAGATATATCTGATTGCCAAACCTTTCCTTCACCTCTAACAAGACGTGTATTAATCACAACTTGTGAATGTGTGGAGTGCCAGGCCTCCACCGTGGTTCGGATTCCACATTAAACTGTAGGTCCTCCATTTCATCTTACACTCACCCTACCTACCATTACACATTAGCATAAGTGCGTATGAAACGAACAGGTATTAAGACGCGGTGATAATAATAATAACTAATATTTATATTTATTATAGACAACTATATAATTACTGCCTATCTCAAATCTACAACATATTTTAATATCAAAGAAGTCACTTTAAATTACAAAATAGATGATATTAGTTTGATGGTTTTCATTTATATGATAATTTCTGTTTTATGGAAAATCTAGTGTTACAAAAAATATTATTTAATTGTCAATCTTTAAGAATATTTACTCACATGATTGGTAATAATTATAGTGAGTAACAGACCACTTTGATTAAAATCATTCAAATATTTAGAGTTTTATTTAAATTATTATTCATAACATTTTAGATAGTAACTGCACTACCAACAGAGTATAAGTGAGAAAGGCTATTTAGAGGAGATTCAACCACGTTAACAAATGGAGGGGATTTGAGAATTAATTTTAGAAAATCACTCCAGTGTACTGTGCCAAGAGTCGAACCTCAACCATTCCCTCACCAGACATTCAGGCTTCATGTCTTAGACCATGTTACCACGAGTGCTTATGATTAATTAAACGATTGTATATTCTTTTACTCGATAATCTCTTACAAATTTTATTTAACTATAGTAATTCAAATTTCAACATTTTCTCTACATGAAATATACATTTCATCACAAATATATTTTCCGAGTTTTTGACAAGTTTGTAAAAATAAAAAATACTCTTAATATTAATACTCCATTATCTTAAGATCCACCTTTAGTAATGTTTAAAATATGATCTGTGCATGTACTATTATAATTAATGGCAACTAAAGAATGATATTGTATAGCTCTAGAGCCTGCGTTGATGGTAGGACTAAGTTGTCAGTAACATCTGGTCTAGTTTGATGGCCAAAAGTAGATGAGAGCTTGAATCACGGCCGGATGTACTGAGAGTGGTTTTTCCCTAATGTTTTGCAACCCTCCCTCTACGTTAATGTGGGTACATTACCATTCAATTCTACCCTCCTCCTCATTAACCCCCTAATAGTACGGGGATATCCTGAAGGTATAATCTCAAGCGTTGCACACACACACAAACAAATATTTCTAACGTTAGTAGTAAGTATTAATAATAATGTGACTGTTACTATTGGATAAAATGACAACCATCCCAAGGTCAATTAAGATGGGGATGTAGGTAACCCTAGAAAAGGTCAGTCTTTTTGCAGTTTATTTACGCCAAAACTTTTTTTTCGGCCAAAATAAATAAAATATTATTTAAGTAGAAACATAGAGTTTAATTTTCTTCACATAAACAGCTGATGAACATCTGTCATGAGCAAAGTTGCATTGGTTGACAAACATTTTCGATGAAGAAAAAAAGTTTTCTTTAAATTCCAAGACAACCTTGACAGATATTCAAGAGACGTTGATATCCCCATTTGAAGAAAATTAAACGCTATGTTTCTAATGAAGCAATATTTTATTTATTTGGCTAAAAAATTAAAAACACTACAAACACACAGGTCTTAGCTCGCTTACCCTACACTCACACCTCAAGTGCTAACAAACATCGCATGAAACTCTCATATCACACTTTCCTTTGTACACGGAAACAAAGCCATTTGATCATTTACAGCCCTTATCTGTGCTTAGTACATTTTTAATTTTATTCTTCAAAATTTTACCAATCTAGTAATTTAAAATTATATATTTTAATTAATAAGTGGACTTCTTCACAAAAATCAATAATATTTTCTAATTCAAGTGAATATTTCACTGGTGTTCACTTTATATGTTCGATTCCCAGCAGGATGAAATTAGAGGTTCCCCTCTCGAATTGAAGGGTAAACGGTCTGAGGACTTGAAGTTTGGTTTTTTACTAGAGTTAATTTAGTTTGTAAATTATTAGCTGACATAATCAAGCGGTTCTTATAATATCCGTTAAATATTCTTAGTAAAAACACTTTACAATAAACCTTACAGGAAAGGGCTCAGGCTTCTAAAACAATCCTTCAACTACTTCTATTCCATTATTTTAGCATTTTATTTTTACATTGCTCACTTTATCTTTAAAACAGAAAGAGGCTTTTATATCCGGATTTATAGGTGAGGCTGTCCTTTGNGTGGAGGATCAATGTTAACCTTATGGGAGAAAGTGGGCTGAAACTCTCATTTTAACCACTACTCCTTTGTATGAAAGAGTCACTCTAAGTGTAGTGACGTCAAAGAAAATAGCGTAGAACAAAATGATTTCCTCTCATAAATATATATCACAATACAATAGTTTTAATTGGAATTGCTAAGAAAAGCAAATCTACTGTTTCTATTTATTAAAAGGTTTATGTTAATGTCTACCATATTCATTAGAGCTCAATAAGAGTAACCCTCGTTATTTTCATAATTACATATCTAAATTGTTATATAACAATATATTCATTAATGTTCTTTTTAAAATTTAATTTTTAAATACTTGTGTGAATTACAGCTGAGACTCTCTCTCTCTCTCTCTCTCTCTCTCTCTATATATATATATATATATATATATATATATATATATATAAATGATCAAGATAACATTAGTAATATAGTGAAATGTTGTTCTTTTTGACAGGAAGAAAATATTTTTTTTAAAAGGCTCTTTCTCTGAAAATACGACTCTAGTTTAGTCATAAGTGAAGCGATATCTCAGTAGATTAGTGTTTCATCTTAATCAAACTGTCAGTTTTAAAACTCACATCACAGGTAACTTCAAAATATGTCGGGCAAGTGGCGAGGTGGAATATGTCGGCCTCACCGCTGGAAACTTGGGGTGTCTTTACAAGTTGGGAGGAAAAGGGCGGTAAGAGTGAGGTTTTTCTTCACTCTTGTGAGAGAAGTTAGAACGGTAAGGTAGGTTGATAGGGGGGGTAAGAGGGTGAAAGGGTCACCAAGTTGAGTAGGGATAGTTTACTTTCCTCCAGAAGTACTTGAAGTTCTTTCGAGAATCGAGAGGAAGAACGAGCTTAACAGTCGCCGTCATGTGTAATCAGCACCATCGAGCTTAGCTTACACCCTCTTAACACCCTTCAACCCCACCCACATAAAGCTTAGCTTACACCCTCTCTATTTCCCACTCTCCTCATCTCACTGCACACAGTGAACCAAATCTCAAAAGATTTCAGATGAAAGAACAGCTCTAAACATATTCTCCGACCAAGAAGATTGAACTCACACCATGATCCAAGGGCAACGTCAAGCTCGTGGCCTGCCAATCTGGGAATGTTTATTAATACAGTAAGAGTTGGGTAGCTAGACATTGGTTCATTCACAAAATTGGATAATTCGTGCACACCCCCATGAAATTTCTATCTAAATCAATGCTAAAAAATAATATTTAAATATAATTTTAGAAGTTAATATTTGGATAGTTCCAGACCTATATATTGTTAATTTTTTAGAGTTTGTACTCATTTCAAACATAGCTTTACGATCTTTATTAAAGCCCCCAATATGCCAAGAACGTCAAATAAAGTTGGTGTTAGCCTGTTGACACACAGTA
The DNA here is from genome assembly GCA_902151455.1 of Timema bartmani. Classification (NCBI taxonomy): domain Eukaryota; kingdom Metazoa; phylum Arthropoda; class Insecta; order Phasmatodea; family Timematidae; genus Timema; species Timema bartmani. The sequence goes on along the minus strand of CABFWB010000419.1, from coordinate 147,585 downwards.
AATAATAGAGCGGAGAATTATGCACAGGCAGAGAGCGGTTTGCCTAATACGGGGATGTCTTGGCTCGGCTTTCATCAAATTCTGATTTAAGTTAGCAATTATCGTATGCTAATTTTTCAAAGTTTTTAAATTTTGTGTTATAATTGTTCTAGTTGTTTGTGTTTGTATCTATTTTATAGCTGTGTTTTATCTAGCATGTATAAAAAATATATATTTATATGTATCATATTTTGAGGTTATTGATTTATTGTGTATCAGCTGATTAGATACTCATGAAAATGGTTAGTACGAGGTTTGGCTATTTAAAATTTTATTTAGAATATATCTCTTGGACTTCGAATCAAAAAAGTTCTACTGTACATATTTTCACACTCTCTTTACATGAGTGCAGTTAAATTTCACCTTCCTTTGCTCTAAAAAGAATGCAGATAGACAGCCAGGATGGGTTGTGAAATGATTCAACAAGTCTTTTTAATATCAGAAACTGTTAGCACCAAGATCATCCATCTTTGTAGAGTTAATGTGATTGATTCCAATAAATACCGTTAAGTATAATCTTACATATTTCAGTTGTGGATCATGTTAATAAACTGTAAATAGGTGTAAACAGTTTTCAGTATTACTGCTAGAATCACTAAATAGTCCAAATGTCAGAATTCTTTTAAATTGCTACATCAATTTGTGGGTCTGTATATATATATAACGTTTAGTAAGAAGCGGTGTAATATATATAACGTTTAGTAAAAACCGGTGTAATATATATATATATATATATATATCCGCTTCTTACTAACCATTCGGGCTATACGCTTATAAACAAATAAGCTGAAGTTTTTATGGATCAAGAAGGTTTTATTTAAAAGAAGTATTCCCGCATTTGAGTGGATAGAGGGAGAGTGTAAAACCATTTTGGAAAAATACCTTGGTACACCCGACCTAGATTCGAATCTCAATCTTCCCGTCATCGTCAGCCTAGTGTACTGTGATAGTTGATAGTAGTGCGTTAGACCATGTACGTATGTATGTATGTATGTGTGTATGTGTGTATGTGTGTATGTGTGTATGTGTGTATGTGTGTATGTGTGTATGTGTGTATGT
>CABFWB010000419.1:131108-146317 GCA_902151455.1 Timema bartmani | reverse complement strand
TGTATGTATGTATGTATGTATGTATGTATTTATGTATGTATGTATGTATGTATGTATGTATGTATGTATGCATGTATGTATGTATGTGTATGTATGTATGTATGTATGTGTGTATGTAAGTATGTATGTATGTATGTATGTATGTATGTAGGTATGTATGTATGTATTTATTTATGTATAAGTGAGACATGACATCTCCAATTAAGGGCGCCCATGCGAGTTTTCCAAATGCAGGGCGCTTATGGTGTCCAATCTTCCGGGGCTTTGGCTTTCACCACCCCGTTCCTAGAGAGAAAATTTCGCGAATATAACCTTGTGGGAAAGGATTATAAAGAATTTGAACATAATTTTTAGTTGATTATATGAGTTTCAAGAACCATTTTAGAAAAAAAAGTTTCTGAAAAAAAAATGGAATTATAGCTGAGTCCATTGAAAAGAAATATTATGTTTTGTTTTCCATGAAAATTAAAAATGTAACTATTGAAGATTAATAGGGAGTGGGGATAGGATCCTTCCTTATCAGCCATTGATGGTCTCCAATATTAGTAGAGTATGTGCTTACCTTTCTTAAATCTAGCTATATACTTCCTCTCACTCTTTCATTAACAAGTTTCACATTCAGTCCTTGTGTTCTTCTTTTTGTCATTTTATCCTGTATTAGCCCTCTAGCTTTTCCTACTTAGTTTTTAATTTGAATTTTCCATTATCTCAACTCCGTATTTTTAACTTATTTGCCCCTTTCTTATTTTACCTGCTCTAAGTTTATGTTTGCCAGTAATCTGAAAACAGGTAGTAAGACGTGGTGCTAGATAATATAAATGCTACGGAACTTCGCACGGACTTTCTTGCTACATTGTTTAAAAATGGGGATGTTTATTCAAAACTCGTAATATACGTGAAACGAAATAATATACACTAGCAAACCCGAACACAAATTACGCTAGATTTGAGTAAAACCTTTTTTGACTCCCGGTTTTATATGTTATAATTTTATTTTTAAAGAATTAAAGTCCTCAATTGAATTTTTGGGCCAATAAAAATTATCGAAATTGGGTGTATAAGGGTCAAAACTTTGTATTAAAATTTCGATTCCCAGTTAAAATTTTCTACATTTTACTAGAGGTTGTTTATCTCTTGGTTATCGCAATGATATTCAATTCCTCATTTATTAAATTTGACGATTTTTGAGAGACCTACTTATCTACTTACTCTATGGCATTAAAGAATTATTGCGTTAAACTTAGGTAGTATCTCTGTACAATTAAATTTCAAAAATTGTATTTATATAATTGCCAATATCTCAGAAACTATTTGTATTATAAAGATATATTTCAAATACAATCTTTTTTTCTAATAGTATTACAATTTTGCAATGCTAAGTTAGTATCTCAAATAGTTGCGGAGATACGGAAATTTACCCTTCTCTAAAGTACCCTAAAATTAATTTTCATGAGAAAATGAAAATAGCCATTTTGTTTATAATCTTGATCAACGCCTGATACGAATTTTAATCAAAATCGTTGGAGCCGATTTTGAAACAATAGATTTTTTTTATTTTTGCCCTTTATTGAACTTCTCTTAATTTTAGGTTTAAACAGACACACAGACAGACGACATTTCAAAAATAATTTGTTTGGGGTTTGAGGGTTCATAAAACGTCAACATTCATCAACATCTTGGGTTAGATTTTTTTTATCTTAAGTTTCTAATATATATATATATATATATATATTTGCGTTTAGATTGAAAGTTATAGGTTTTATAAAAATATGTTTCAAATAAAATACTTGTATTATAAAAAGACTTACATATTTGCTGCGATAAGTAATTTCATATCTCAAATAATTTCGGAGGTGTAATAAAAAATTAGAATTTACACATATAACGGGAACCCTTAAATTCATGTTACCGAAAAAATGAGAGTAGCTATTTTTGTATAATATTGACCAATGCTTTGAAATGAAATTTAATCAAAATCATTATGCCGATTTTGATAAAATCAATCTTTTCTCTTTCTACCCCTAAGCAAAATACCTTTAACTCTAGGGTTAGATATCCAATTCCAAAAACCCATCGGGGCAACCCTATGAAAACCCTAGATAACAACTATTAGCCTGATCGGTAAAATAGTTTAGGCTCTAGTCCAAGATACAGACAGATGGACGGACAGACAGAGAAACGGACAGACAGAGAGAGAGACGGATAGACAAACAAAGAGACAGAAGTTCACAAACAACTTTTTCGGATTCGGGGGTCATGAAACGTCGAAATTCATCAACATCTCGAGTTCAATATTTTTAACGATCGCAATAATTTATCTACCTGTAAGATAGCGAGAAAGTGAAAATAACCTTCAAGTTCTGATAGTTTCTCAGCTTGCATATCATCTTTGAGAGAACTGCATGGTTACTATTGGAAAACAGCGTTGTCATTCGTTTGTTTTCTTGTGGTCCATTTCCCTTCCTATGTATAACAAGTTTTTCAACGCTGGTTAGTCGATGTTGCCAGTAGCTCTATCATAACCCAGAACACCACCTTCAAAAATAACTAAAAGCGGGGAGATTTGGTAACATTTAACTACCACCCTGAGCCACGATGTCCTGGGGTGCTTGGCGCCACTTCCGTACCGAGTCCATAGCACGTTAAAGCCAAGCTAATCGCAACACTTGTCCAGTGGTCTCGAGAATAAAGATTCTTCATGCTCTCCGACTTTTTTTAGTTTATCCAAGCCCACGCGCCACTTATACCAGTTCATTGAGTTTATTTAATCAAATTGTGTTTGCTGAAAATGCTAGTAATTAGTATTAATATGGGGAGAAATAGACGTGAGTTAAGGTAAGTTTGTTAGTAGTTTTTATAACAAAAAAAGTTCAATACAAATAAAATATGTCTCTTTTAGATATATTTGGTTTAATTTACTATAGGTGACCTGGTGGTCTAGGGGTAAGGTGTCAGACTTCTGTGCTGGGGGTCCGGGGTTCAATTCTCGGTCCCAGCACAACTTGTGAATGTGTGGGATGACAGGCCTCCACCGTGGTTCGGATCCCACGTTAAATTGTAGGTCCTCCATTTCATCTCACAATCACCCTACCATTACACATTAGCGTAAGTGCGTATAAACTGAACGGGTAGTAAGACGCGGTGCTAATAATAATAATAATAATAATAATAATAATAATAATAATAATAATAATAATAATAATAACTTATTATACATCGTAATAACAACATTTATTTAATATTTTTTAGTAATATATTAGGTTTTGATGAAAAACTTTTTTTTAATAGTAAAGTCAAATGACATGCTCCAATGGCCAATATTCAACAAATGTTGAAATTATAAAGTTTATCAAACTAAACTCTATATATATTTACTGGAATATATACATATATAGCACCACGTCTTACTACCTTTTCAGGTTATACATGTGTACTAATTATGCTAATGTTTTAGAGATGAGTAAGGTTGAATTTAGAGTAATTGTATACTCATTTACGTGAAGAGAGAGTGAAAAACCATTTTGAATAGAGCCACCATCATTACAACATCCAACCGGGAGTCGAACTCTAATTTCTCTGTCATCAGCAGTCTTGACTGACATTAGAGTGACGCCTTATAGCATGTGACCACCAAAGCAAGTTGTAGTATTTTAATTATTTATTTCAAAAAAGGTTTTTGTTGCCTTACAAAATAGACGAAACTGGTTTTAGCTCATGTCGCCTTTCACAGTAGATGTGACCAAGACAAGACATTTTAGGTAAATTCAAATTCAACTCTCACTTTTAAAAAAGGGTTGGAAATCGCATAGTGGGTTAAAAAAAATCCTTGTCGAACTTAGTCTGGAATAGAATCTTGTAATTTCAGATTAGAATCAATATGTACTAGCTTGAATTGTCATTTGTCATGGAATGATATGTACTGTATATATTGCTCTTTACATCTATTTGTGTAAATAACACATTTCCTTCTTCACCCCCCGTCCCACTGGATATTCTTTCATCCCCCTCTTCATCCCCCCCTCCCTGACACACCCTTCTAACATTCAACAACTCCCACCATACATCGCACACCTTTATTATTCTGAAGCAATTTCTGAACACTTATTTGTGGGAGAGATTTAATATAGGGCCTACCTTTGTTACGTTTAGTTTATATTTTATTCTTTCTTCCCCTTCAATCTTGCACAGGAAAGGCGGGGCACACTACTCACTTCTTAAAGTAGAAAATAGGAAACTTGACACTATTTATTATTTAAGGAATAGTAGTAGTACCTACCTACATTTATTAAAAAATGCTGATAACTTTTTATCCATGACATCAAAAACCTTTTTAAAGTTAGTTCTTTATCAGTTTTGGGTTTGCATTATTTCAAACAGATATAATCTAGTGACAGATTGCTTTAGATTAAATTTTTTAAATAGTTAATAAATAGGCCTACACCTTTTTTTTCTTCAATTTTAGGAAATGAGCTCTTGTTTATTGAAAATCTCTTGGTTTACCTCTTAATTTAACTGGCCTGTCTACCTGTATATTATATATATTAATATTGCGTATCATAGCTAAATCACTCGTAGCCCAGTAGTGGAAAGATTATCCAGTACTAATGTACCGTTGTCCAGGGGACGCCCGAATGTACTAATCGTACGAGGCTCTTTCCATGTCCAGATGAGATGTGATGATCGTGATAGTGATTATGAGGTTGTGCAATCACTGGAAACACTTAAACCTGACTTAAGCCTAACTAACCATACCCTGGTGACTGTTGTGGTAGTTCTCCTTTCGGAAAAAAAATACCTATAGTAACAGCCGGGAATCAAACCCTGGACCCTCAGGCTCGTAGCCAGGTGCACTGACCACTACACCATGGGGCCAGTTGCTTGTTAAGATGAGAACCCCAGTGAGAACTACAATTAAGACCATACCAATACTAACTGTACAATATCGCTACCGTTGATCATATTTAACTCATTTTATCACACTTTTAAAATAGTTCCCCTATTATTGGGTATAGCGAGTGGTTTTTTCCCACAAGTCAGAAAAGGCATCTGCCTATGGGGCCTATGCTTTTAGGGACGTTAGAAAGTTGAATCATATCTTACAAATGGTAGTAAATGAATATGCTTGTGACAAGAGAATCCTACGTAGATTGGTGATGTGAATTTACGATAGTTGCATTATTTTTATACGCCCAAAATATTATTTAGTAAAAGGTACGTCTTCTTTCTATAGACATTTTCATTCGCTTACATATCTGTAAGGCAAAATAACATTTTTTTAGTTTCCTCAGACTATCCGATTATGTTGCTGTCCACCCACACAGCACAAGTGCCATCACCTGTCCACCTTCAATCCAATCTTCCTCTTATTCTTCCCCCCTGCCTCTTCCTGTGATTCATCACTTCTTTTCCCTACACATCTCACAGATAATCTTCTATTACTCGCTTTCACACACATACATCCTACTCTCACACGACCTTTCAAACACGTATCTTCAAAATCCCAACATTGTATTGTTTCCTTGTGACTTTCATCCTTTCTTGGATCTCTTTTTTTCTTTATTATTCCGTCTCTTTTCATCACGTTCCTTCTTTTACCTTCTAAGATTGCTTCAACAGTAATATCACTAGCAGAGGACTTTTATAACCCAATATCTCCATTGCACGTCTTCTTTTTGTATGTGTGCGTTGCCATGTTGGTTTATAGGTCCATGGGGATTGGTCTTTGTTGATATACTGCAATTTCATCACCACATTAATTCGTTTAGTTCAATATTATTTAACCATAACAAACCATTATATTAATTTCCTGTTTTTAATATCACCTTTTCCTCAATATATGACTCCAAAATGCTTGGTTCTACTATAGTGCAGCTCATAAGAGAGGATCATAGTGTAATCAAAGTGGGACTGCTACCTTGCTTAGTTCTACTATGGTGCAACTCATAAAATAGGATCATGGTGTAATTATTCAAACTGGGACTGCTGCCTTGCTTGGTTCTACTATGGTGCAGCTCATAAGATAGGATCATGGTGTAATCAAAGTGGGACTACTGCCTTGCTTAGTTCTACTATGATCCAGCTCATAAGATAGGATCATGGTGTAATCAATCAAAGTGGGAATGAGCCTTTGAGTAAACGGAGATTATGCTAAATAAAGAAGAAAGTATTGCTGCGTATTAACATTAATGTTTAAGAGCCCATCTCACAAATCATTAAAGGTAATATTACATTATATACAAGACTTTACTCGATTAACAGGAATATCCCATCGTTTACAAGAATTCACTTGACTAACCAGAATATTACAGTAGCCTACATACAATACTTAACTTGATTAACAAGAATATTACAATACTGTAATGTGCTATAAATCTAATTGCACGTACCCACAAAAATACTTAATTCATGATCATGTCAATACATACAATAACTAATGAATTCGAACTAAATAGGGCAGATTATTAACACACTGTGAAATAATGTTGTTGATTACAACCCAACTCACGAGAATTCTGCACAAGTTGACGGCCAGCTCATACCGGAGGACACACTAGCCATACCTTGCCCACTTGCTAGACACGACTGAAATTATGGCCCGCTCCGTGTCGCTGTGTGCGGCTGCCGACTCAAGGTCTACTAGAGTCTCTGAGATTGTTCTAGTCGCCCAACCCCCCTTTTATGCTCCTCTCCTGACACGTCAGTTCCATTCCACATATAAACTCTCGCCTCTCGCTTCATTTTTGAGTTAAGGTTGTACAATCTTATCTATCCCACCGTACCTTCTCCACTAACTTTGGGGACGCCACTTCCCAAATCAGAAGCATCTGTGCTGGAGTGCCACAGGGTTCCCTCTGGGGCCCGATGCTCTTCAGTCTGTATGTGAAAGACATTCCTAAATTCCCAGACACCAAGTTGGTACTGTATGGGGATGGCACAGCTCTAGTAGAGTCGTGACGAGGGCAGCTGGCGGAGAGTCGACTCCAGACGCACCTGACGCAGTTGGGGGGTGGCTATTCTCCTGGAGAACAAGTATTAACGTGGAGAAGAGCACAGCAGTGATCTTCACATGGAAAATAAAGTTATACAGGCTGGCCCCAATCCGACTGTTCTGAGAGCAGATAAGATCGGCGAACAGTGCTAAGTACCTGGGACTTACGCTGGACACCAAACTGACCTGGCGACTACACTGTACTGAGAGATTTAACAAGGCAAGGCAAATGTTGGGAATCCTAGGCCCACTGCTTAACATGCGTAGCGCCCTGTCTACAAGGAACGGTCTGACACTGTATAAGCGGTTGTTCAGGCCAATCCTCGACTATGCGTGTCCTGCTTGAGGTCACCTGGTGGACACGTATATGAGGAGGATGCAGGCGTTCCAGAGCAGGTGTCTGAAGATCATTGTGTACGCACCCTGGTACGTTCGTAATGTAACTGCATCGTGACTTGGAGATGCCTACAATTAAGGACCACTTCCGGAAGTTGATGCACTCTTTCTACGACAGACTTCCCGGTGCTACAAATCCTCTTATCCAGTAGCTTGTAAATTACGTCATTGACCCTGGAGGATGTCACCGATGTCCGAAAGCCCTGCTCAGATAAGCGATAAATGTCAAACAATTTGGGAGGCTCTCACGCAACTCTAAACTCTAAAAACCCTTATTTAGTTTCTCAATATAATTTTTTTCCCCACTAGTATTAATAATAATAATAATAACAACAACAACAACAATAATAATAATAATAATAATAATAATATGTCTTTTCTTTGTTTCAAAACCTTCGCGAAATGCAACAGTCCGTTTGTCCGAAAACCACACTGTGTAACCAATTGGTCAGTACGTGTTGGAATTTGCTCTCGTGCTCCGCTTCAGGCTATGTCCATATGACTAGTCGTAAGTATTTGGGCAATTACCCAACGCCCTTTACTGCGTGGCCATGTTCCAGATGGTTTTACCTTTTAGATCTGGAAAAAAGGGGAGATCAGGTAATTAATAACTTTGTTCCATGACCTATTTGGGTTTTTGACTGATATCAGTCTCTAGTTTATCTATTGTTGTATCTTCGTACGGTGCTCACCTCGTGGGTATGCTTCTATTCCAGAGTAGTGGCCCGCATGGTTTTGTTTATTTTGTCCGGTCCCCTTCAGGCTCCGCTTGACTCTGTTAATGTTTTAATTGTTTGCTTTTGTTATAGTCAGTCTGCAGACTTTTACTGTGAATTAACTATACTATTGGATGACCAGGTAGTAATAATGAGGAATAGGCTGACCATAGTATCTCTACAGCCAAGATTTCTGGTAGCAATCCTTTAACTATTTGTAAACTTATAATTCCAGTGCTAGGAACTTGACCTTTATATCTTGTAACTCTTTATTAAGTTATCTCACGCTAGCTAGCTCGTTTTACTACCATCGCTGTAACTCCTTAAACTAGGACTTTATAGTTTTAGATATTATTTAACAAACTTTCTTAAATATGTTTGTCGGGTTAAAGTCTTGTGGCCGTAAGGCTGGAGTAGTGTTGTGTATTGTTGCACATCCTCAAATTAATTGCTCCCCCAACTTAAAATTACAGTATTATTCTGAATGGCACACTTTCGTTCTAGAATGTGCACGTGTTCTTCTTTAACGAGTTACACCTCTTTCTGATTAAGACCCAACCATAATTGTCTTGGTTGCAAGTTAAGTTAAGGTGCTTCACACCAAACACTTCCGTTTGGGACAACAGTGCCTCTAGCTACTCAAATAATTTCTAGCAATAAACAAAGGAATGTTTTCTATATAATCACATCATAGAACTTGTAATATTTTAGCCTTTTTTGACAATAATAAACTTATTTGTTAAACTTGTGTGTCTCTCTTTTATTTTATGCAACCTATCCTATTGTACTTCTTTGTTACTGTACTCGTCATTTCTTCTGTCAAATAGGAGACGCAGCGATACAGTACATACATGACTACACTCGATTAACCAAAATTTTACAGTATATAAAAGACTACACTCGAACTGGGAAACTAAATTGAAGTGCAGTTTTATCACTTCTTCATTTACCATAATTTAAAATGAGTTGATTTTAAATTTTTGTCGTAATTTTATTCATTTAAAAATAATTATTTTTCGAATTTGTTTTAATTTTTAGGATAATATTATAGTATAGAATGGTTTCGCTACCTTCAATTCAACTGTTTTATAAAGTTAACTAAAGAAAACCACACCCGATGCGACGCTTGGTTCAAGCTGTATTATCTACTTGTGTCAGATGTTTTCTGAGCTTTGAGATGGGCCTCTTAAGTTTATCACATCAACCTTATTTTGTTACAAAACATGTTTAACGTATAGTCAAAACAAAGAAAAACTGTAGGTTTAGTCAGCATAGGTTTTTTTAATAATTACTTATTCTATGTCCCTAGAACTCAAGTCCATTCCCGCACCCTATCCCTATATCGAGATAGTTCTATCTAATCCACCTTATTTCACCCTATCCCTCCTATCTTTGCACCATCATGCTCTCCAGTTACCCTAAACTGACTAAACTACAGGCTATAGTAACGAGCAAGGCGCAGAAATAATACTAAGACATAGATCAGCAGAGAAGCTTTATTCGATACTCCAAAACGTAGTGCCCCAAGTTTCATTATCATGTGACTTAATTAAAGGATGAACCAGGAATGTCACTCTATTCATATAGAAGAATAAGGTAGTAAATGTAAAAATAATGTAAAGAAAAATATGTATACTAGCAATGGCCATAGGCTATAAAGCCAATTTATTATTATATCAAAAATAAACAAAATAAACTATAAAGGGTCTCAGTGAACAACTCTCATTTGCATAATAAAGACTAATAGGACAATTTAAAAACTATGACCTCAGCCTTCATAGGACAATAACTGTAAATATGGATCCGAAAAGCGGATGACTATCATAGCTATGTAACTCTCGTACAAAAACATTAACTTTGGTTACCGGGTGACTCTTAACTTTGCACATAATGATATATCTCAACCTAACCATGAACAGAACCCTGACCTGGCATGAGAAATACCCGTGAGGCGGGAAACCCTAACACGTACTATAACATACCTAAAACCAACACATTAATATTATACTCTGGTATCGAATATAACACTAGTTATATAAAGCTTCTAATATAGTCCCTCTTAAACTAAGGGTAAATACCAAATAATTCTGCTCTTGAGCATATAAACACGATTAACCCTAGGCATTGATATTATCCTAGTCCCCCAAGAAGCGGGCAAGGCCTAACATTTACAATGATATGACATGAAGCCAATCATGAATACAAACAATACCCTCAACTATATAATATATAAAAGAAAAAAATTAATTCCTAAGCTTAACTATACTAACATACATAACCAAAATGAATCAGTCCCAAGGACGCACTATTAATGCAAAATTTTCATCTCAAGGGAAAGATTTTTAAAATATAAATGCCACAATTATCATCATAATGAACGTAATTCCGTTTGTGGGCTTCATATTATAACTAAGCACAGATAATACAAAAATCGGACGAGTCCTCTAATCACCAATTTTGTAAATAAAAAAAGAATAAACAATTTGGCCGAAACATGATTTTTAGTTAAGAACTAATCTATATATAAATCTTAATCAATTTCTAAAAAAAATATATAAAAACTAGCTGAAAAATAACACCAACTTACATTGCTAGTAAGCTCCTAATATTCGCCCAAGATCAAAGCGTGCAGAATAAACATGGGTGGTGGTTTATAATCAGCCATTTTTCAGTGGGGAAATACTCAACACACCATCTACGATGCGATCACCAGACACAAATAACGAGCACCCAAATGTTTTGCGCATGTGTAGTACATCTGTAGATAGTGGTTTCCATGAAAGAGGAGTTATTGGTACAGGTGTCACCTCTTCCCCTTGAAAGCCCCACCTGAGCAAGCAGTGAGTGTAACGTCCAGGCACGGGAGGAGGGGAGGCTTGAGAGAAAACCTCGTGGCTCACAGTTCACATCCCGTTGCCAACTTGGTTGTAGTGCGTGATTTGTTGTTGTTGGTTGAACGGGCACATCGTTTGCTTGAATGGGGTGAGGCATCGGACCTAGGTGGCGGGGAGTTGTAGACTTGTATAGTCTCAACGGTACATCTTGAGCTAGTCTATTTAGTCCATCTCATAGCACTCTATCCCTATCTTGATATATATTGGTATATCTAGCCCATCTCATTACACCCTATCCCTATCTTGAGATAGTTATATCTAGTCCATCTCATTACACTATATCCCTATCTTGAGATAGTTATATCTAGTCCATCTCATTACACCCTATCTCTATCTTGAGCTAGTTCTATCCAGTCTACCTCATTATACCCTATCATTTCCAGGTCTCTTATAATGCTATCCTCCCATCTACGTCTAGGCCTTCCCATTGGGTGTGCCAGTCCATATCCTGAACACGGTTCTAGATTCTCCCATTTTGGCTGCATGTCCTGCCTACCGCAAATTACCAGAATTTACTATCCTGGCAATGTCTTGTGATGAGTACAGACTATGTAACTCATTAGAAACCTCCTCCACTCCCCAGTAGCCTCATCTCTTTTTAGACGACATATATTCTTAAGCACATTGTTTTAGAAAACCCTGAATTTTTTAGTCCAAACACGACTATGGAAAACCCTACACATTAAATCTAAATTAATTAATTGTTTGAGAATATCCCAAATACGGTTAGAATAAATATTATAGTATATCTAAAACATTCGCTTTGCTAGACTAAGGGTAGACATGAGATACATGATTTAGGTCCAGATAGTAGATGTTTGCTCATTTGTATCTACAGTAATAGTATATAATATGTAGGTTTTAAATATGTAAGTATATTAATTTTTAAATATAAGTTGACTCTTTGTTGCTATTCTAAAACTGTGTCATATTGGAAGCGACCACATTATGTTATAAGTCATTTTCCTTTTACGTACGTAGCCTATTGCTTTACTGAATTAGTTGCAGATATTTATTATCTGTCAATAATTATATGTATTCTTATATAATATATATTATAATAAGTACAATGTACAATGTTCATAACACATAAGTACCAAATTATAATCTAATTTATTCTTGTCGCTAAATGCATTGAGGCATATTTTCAAGGCCTTTCTTCTTTTCGAATTCCTGGAATATATTGTTATTTCTTTTATCCAGTTTATGTAGGTCTTGCGTCGTTTTCCTGCAGGTTCACCTAATTCCTTAGATTTAAGTTGGTCAAGTTAGTTTATGTTAGATTAAGTTAGGTTAGGTTAGGTTCTGTTAACTTTTGTTTTAATTCAGTCTTTTACATATTATCTTTGACACATTATCTAGCTCATTTGCTTGGATGAATTTTAAAAACATGTTTGATCTCCCTGATCACGATGAAAGTTTTTGTGGTCACTTCCAACACTGGTCCCTTTGAGCACGGCCGCTTCCAATATGTAACTGTCATAACAGCCTTTTATAAAATTTGATCTCTTTAATATCACTAGTCAAAATAAAATGTTACCGTGGTATATCTTTATTCAAGAACTAGTCCGAATAATGGTCAAGATAATTGTCAACAAAATGGAGATCATATTAACATGATCATAAACGTGCAATGTGAAATCGATGCTATTTTAAGGTACCCATCTACCGGAGCAAGTTAACGCGTTGTAGACTTTTATGAATCCAATTTTATTTGAGTTGTAGCTTATTATTTATTTTTATAACATACCTTATACCAAAATAAATGAACAAGGTATCATCAATCGCTTTTTATACATCTAAAAAAAATACATTTCAAATATTAAATTTTAAAAACCCATGAAAGGGTGAAAATATTTAATTTTACAAAAATGTCTTACGAGAAATATCTAAATTGTTGATTTAATGGGCGAGAAACATAGATATAATAGCCTTTAATCAAAGAGTATTTTTGATAGAAACAAATTATAACATTTCAAGATAATTTAGGATAGTATAGATCTTTAGGATTTAATAATTGCCATTCCCTCCTCCCAAAAAAATAATAATATGAATATGTTTGCCCTCACGTAGGTGGCCCCCTTAGTCGAGAGAACTCACCTGTTCTGAAATAGAGTTGGCGAGGAGTTTCAAAGCTAAGTTTGAAAGTTAATTAGTATAATATTGTTTGAGGGCTACTCTATACTTGCTAAGCGTTTTCAATCAGTCAGCTGGATCGTATTCATTTATAAAATGTCTGGTTTTAGTCGTACCAGATAGTATGGGAGATTTCTACAATGTTAATACTTTATTTACAAATTATTTTATTTACGCTTTCTGATTAATATTGATATTTTTTATGTTTATTAAATAAGACCTGCTTTGGTGACCACATGGTTTAAGGTGTCACTCTCGCAATAGAATATACTGCCGATGACGGTGAGATTGGGGTTCGAATGTAGGTAGGGTATACTGAGGCTGGTTAAAAAAAAGTTTTCCAATCTCCTTCCACGTAACTGCGGAACTCTATAAATTTAACCTTCCTCGTCCTTTTTAAATTAACGTGATCAGTAGACTATATAGGCGTACAACCCGAAGGGGTAGTAAGACGTGGTGCTAAAAAATAAAATGTAAGATTTATTTGCAATATGATAGTTGGTTAATTATACTAAATGTAAGAGTATTTTTAGCATTGCATCTTACTACCCGTTCGGGTTATATGCATATTTACTAATTAGGATAATGCTTATAGGGATTATAAAGTTTATATTTAGAGGGAGTGTACCCACATTCGCGTGGAGAGAGAGAATGGGTTCACTTTGGAATAACTAATCACAGTACACCCAACCAAGATTTGAACCTTAATCTTTCCGTCACCGGCATTCTATTCTACTGCGAGGATACTACCTTAGATCACGCGGTCACATAACCGGGTAATGTGAGGTTAATCTGGTCTGTTTTATCGGTGATGGGCAGAGAAGGGCTAGAATCCCACTTTGGGTATATTTAGGGTAGTTTTTCCTAAATAATTGTCCACTCTACCTCCACGCTAATGCGTGTACATTCCCTCTATTTTCAACTAACTTCATCCCTACCCTATATAGGTAGTTAAATGAATATAGCTGGGATTTGTAGTAATAGGCAATGATAGATAAAAAGAGTTATATTTGAACACTAGGAAGTTAATACAATGTGTCAGACCTCTTTAATAACCTTAAACTCTTAATACGAAGCAGTCAACCTTTTTTTTTCATGTTTAAAAAAGAAATATACCTTCTCTTAAAGTTAGAATCTGACTTTATTCCCACCTGCATTGGAACTATGCATGCCGAGATCCGGCGGTAGCTTTACGAACTAGAGCCACAAAGCCACATAAAGCCGCTTGGGTAGACAAGAACGAGGGTAGTTTGTCTGTGCAGAGTTCTTGAGATCACGTTAAAGTTAGAGAGTAACTTTTCATACCCAGGAAAATTATCTAATATTTACAATAAAATAACTAAAACGTACATTCACAAGTGTATAAAAGATGTTGTATGTATAACAAAAAACTATGTGGAGCAGGCCAAATTATTTCCTTTCATGAAAATAAAAGTAATTAAATTGTCAGAAAAAAAGTTTAGTTTAGATGGTATCTGACGGGAACAGTAGTTTTTATGTTACTATTTTTTTTCATATTGTTTAGCGTTGAGCTTTAAAATGAGTATTAAAATAAGTTTAAATAAAATAAAGTAAAATGAACCCATCATTTGTGCTGAGGGGCGATTTTGGGGTTTATATTCATAATAAATATATAATATTTTTAATCAGACCTCTTTCAAATTTGGAATATGGCTGAAAATATTGTGACACAAAACTTTTTGAATCAAAAGAAAAATTAAAATGGTCAACTAATCAGAAAGAAGTGTGTATCTAATATCTCTAGGTGTATGTGGATAGTGAGAATCATTTCAATTAAAACATTAACATCTTTGTTTATTCAATCATCAGCCTCCTTTGGCAATGAATAAATATCTTTTCAGATTGTAAACAATTGTAATAATACCATTCCATTTAAGTATAGACGCGTGGTATATAATTAACACTTACCCCTCCTAGAAGAGAAATGTCCAATATAAAAAAATAACACCCCTCCAGTGAGAGAAATGTCAAATATAAACAATCAACATCTACACCCTCCCCCAAGATAAGTTTCCGATTAAACAATCAACATCTACACCCTCCCCCAAGATAAGTTTC
>CABFWB010000419.1:117453-130835 GCA_902151455.1 Timema bartmani | reverse complement strand
CAATAAAGTCAATTTCATACCAAAATATGCGCAGCGCACACGACGTGCGCTATGCTTTTGGAAAATCGCTCTCCTTATTATAAACGATTGTACTCAGATCGCTGACGATCTATCCAGGCTACATAGCGCAAGCTGTCTCGCTATATTTTAGAATAGCTGGCTCATCGATTTTTGCTAACCATCGCTGGTCATCTTTCTTGATGTCTGTCTCTATAAAGACTTGCACAATTCTTTCATGGTTCAATCTAAAGTTGGTCTAGCATTTCTCATCATCAAGGTGTAACATGTAAGTAATACATTATATGAAGATATTCACCATAATCTTGCCTTTTCTTATTTATTGAATGATTTCATTTTATTTTCTTCAACAAAGAATATAACAGCAAGAGCTGGTCGTCAGTATCGGAATCGTCGTCGTCACCAATCCACGGAATCGTGCGGGAGGAATCCGATTCACAACAAAGTACCTCTAGCACCATTTTGTGTTAAAAAACTGTTTTTGGAATTTGATATCCAACCCTATATTTAAAGGTAATTTATTGAAGGGAAAAAATTAAAAAAATTCGATTTTCTCAAAATTAGTTCAAACAACTTTAATATTTTTTAGCATAAACACTGTTTATTATTATAAAAAGATGGCAACTCTCACTTTTTCTTGAATATAACTTTGAGGGTACTTTACATGGGGACAATTTTCCAATTTGGATAATTTCTTCGCAACTATTTGAGATACGAAATAAATTATCATTGTAAAGTTGTATAATAGTTATGGATAGTAATATTTTATTTGAAATATATTTTTATAAAACCAATGGTTTCTTATCTTAAGCAAATATATTACTTTTTAATTCAGGTCTTTGAAAATGAATCTGATTCTTATGCTCTTTGGTGGAAAAATATTTTTCTCTTTTCTCAATTTTTCTGGAACAGTGTACCTAGTTCCTAATGCCATGGAATAAGTAACAGTGAATATTATTTCATTTATGATAATTGTTGTAGTGTTTCTTCAAAATATCTAGACCTATTAATTCGTTTCACAAATCTTAAAAGTTTATAGTAATGTCTATTTTCATACAAAAGTGGGTGAAAGTATGTGCAGTGCATTGTACCATTTATTTTCAGAGTGATATTTGATTTGTAGTGACATTTATTTAATATAAACTGTAGTAGTATTTCATACACAAATGAAACACAAAGTTTAAAATAGTCCAAATTCTTACAATCCATACAATAACTAGAAATTGCTAATAGCTGCCAGTCAGCCTCTAAGGGCATAACCTATTCGGAGGGATATTTTCTAACACTGATATTTTTATCGAAGGGGTAGCTTTGGAACCACTAAAACAATCCTCAAAAGATCTTTATACTCGGTTTTAGCCCTGTTAAAAATTACTTTGCTCGTTTGGGGACGACTAGATCTATATTTCCAACATTTTACTTGTTTTCAGAAATGCAATATTACACGTAGCACGTCGTTAACAATGAGCTAGTTACATATTTTCTGAAATTTGTTGAATTTGTTAATTATTTGTTTTAATACTAGTTTTTTATCAGCACGTCCTACTACCCCTCTGGATTATACGCTTATGTACTAAGTAAGGCAATTGTTTTAGGGATTATGAAGGTTATATTTAGAGGAAGTGTAGCCACCTTTGCGTAGAAAGAGATTTGATAATAATTTTGGTAAACCACTCTTAATACGCCTCAATGAGATTCGAACCTCGATATCCTCGTTATCGTCCGTCTAGTCTAACAAGCGGGTAAAACGAACTATTAAATCAAATAGGAACATGTAGATATATTTTATGTTCATCTAGGCGTAAACCATATTTTGAAATAAAAAGCTACTTCATAAATAATACATAATTTCCGAACGTCTGCACCAATTCTAATCACTCTAAACAATTCCAGAAATTATATGTATCTTAATTATATGAATTTTTAGAGTATTTTCTTATAAAACTTAGAATGTTTTGACCCAAGTTCACACATATGTGTATTTCACGGCCATCATCCATCATCAATATCACCCAGGCTAATTGCAAAGTCATCAACGTATCTTGGGCATACAAAGTCATTTAAACAAAATGGAGTGTATTGTTCCAGTATTCCTTCTTCTGTTATTTTCACGGTGATGGCCACCGTTGTCCTCTTTAGTTAATAAAATACGTAATTTATTCCATCCTTTTAATCCCAGAGGTGCAATCACTGGCCAACCTACCCCTTCAACCCCACATCTCGTTAATGCCACCCTACCAACAGATTGGCAGCCACTAATTATTATAAGACCTGAGATTAAAGTTGAAGGCTGTGAAATAAAAACTTCCACTTATATTCCTTTTAACCCCCTGACACTTAGAGCTAAGAGGAGCATTTAGTCCGCTCTCCAATAGCAGCTGCTATATAGATGTAGTTTTATTCAAACACGGCGTTTGTTTTGAACCTAAGGTCGCCAATAAAGCTCGCAATACTATTATTCCGAGTTGTATCAAAAGAAAATAACAATAGGTTTTCTGACTAATCCGTTTCTACAGTTTCCCCAAATAACTCATAGCTCGTAAATTTATCAAGAGGAGAAGATGGAAGTATATGCTACTGATTTGTTTGAGGATTGGACTTTAAACTCTTTTCCATATATAACTAAGACATTAAGTCTGTGTGTAGCTAAACATGTTTCCTTTGAGGCAGTAACCTTAAATTATTATTACATCTTTTTTTCACTTAATAGGCATTTTTAATAAAAAAAACGTAAAATTCAATTTTTCAGAATTAGAGTATAAGCATAGACTACATTTAAAATTCAATAAAATATTGTAAAAAAATGTGTTTTAAGGAAAAAATCCAACACGATTTTCTTAGCTCTAACTGAATAACACAGATTAAGCAATTTTTTCTCTATAGTTTCAAATAATGATCTTATTTTAATATTCCAATCTTAATTCGATTTCATATTGTTCATTTTGAATGCTGACTTTATTTAAATCCTTATCAATATCTTGTAGTGTTAAATACTGTTTTCGTTAATAATGCAAGGGAAAATAATATCATGCGCGTTTGATACATCTAGTTCAACAATCCTTTGAAGTGATTTAACAATCACTTGTATCATCTGGAAGATTCCTAAATGTCGTGCTCCAATAAATATTATACTATCAAAATCTCATGCACCTATATAATATACTACAGGTTTATTTGGTACATCCAACTATCATTGTTTCTCATTAAACATGAGCTATTTTATAGTAAAACATGGACTCCCTCTTGAAGATTGTGATACCCCAGTTCAATAGACTACCTGGTACGTCTTCAACCAAACTAAACAAGAGTTAGCGTGTGACAACAGTCACCATTGAACGTCATACGAGATGGAGGAAACGTTCAAACATTTCTCAAACAGGACTGTAGGATTTTAAGCGTATGTCTCGAAGCTAGTGTTGGGATAAGCTAGCCGAAGAAAGAGAAACTCACCAAGAACAGATCAGACAGATCTCGGAAACTCTCACGAAGATAATAGCGGAGAATATCGACACTGATACACTCGTAGATATAGAAGCCGATAGTTCCATTGTAGATCTTAGATCGGGAAAGACTGTGTCGGCCCCAGGGAGCCCGTCCGCAGAAGACTCCAGTCCAGCGGCCACCGGCACCAGACAAGGGACGAAATCATCTCCCTCATCTTACATAACTCCGCCTCAATCCCCTTCGTTTATAGCACAAGGTGAAGCGGCGACTACACCATCCCACTTAAAATTCAGTTCTAGTGATATTCCGACTCCGAAACTTCCACTATGCCCAGAGAATATCAGATGCAGATACTCGCTGCTATCCAGGAACTATCACAAACCGTAAATTACAACCAATATCGGTTTTGCCAACTCGAAGAACGCCTAGCTCGTCTAGCCCCGAGACCCGAACCTCAACAACCAGGCCACCAACCAGTTTGACCGGCAGCAGCACCCAGGCTAGCAGCACCAGTTGTACTGACAAAAGAAGCCTGGGCATCAACGCTGCCACCTGAGACTCCACTGTTGGGAGTAGACGAGACCACCACCCTGAGGGTCACATTGACATTGAAGGTCAAGGCGTCCGAGCTCCAACCTGGCCGTGATAAGCATCAAGCGAACTTCCTCCTGGCAATAGCAGCACACTACCCAGATCTACCAATAACTACTCAGCAAGCCCTCCTACATCGGATCAACACAGTGTACATTGCACTCACCAAAGGATGGCCGACCGCCACGGGGTTTGTTCCACCAGCACCAGTAGCTCCGAGCTACAACATCCCATCCATCGAGAGGAGGTGGCAGTGGATAATTCTTGGCAGAGGCCCGAGAACGTGAGGAAGATGATCATCAATAATACATTTCTTATCATATTTATGTTGACTGCACCTCATGTATTTGTATAGAATGTATGTATCTTCTCCTTTCACTTCGGCTGCCTACGGTTCTCCACTACTGCCCCGCGCGTCTGTGCTTAGAGAAGAGAATAAAAGCGAGGGCATAGTGGAGAGCCAGATCAGTCGGACGTGGGAGGAGACGCCAACAACAACTTTAAACAAAGCTTTTCCCTAAAAACCAGGACTCCGTTTTTTTATTATTTTGGAGAAATTTTTAAAATAATTTGAATTTTCCAATATCACTTTTCAGTAAACAACACTTAAATTCTTATCCAGGCAGCAAGTACAGGTGATACTTAATAGGTGGCTTGTAGATAAACCTCACTGTTATTCCTAATATATAAAGAGCAATTGTCTTAATGTGGTGTTGACAACCGCTATTAGCTACTTTGTACTGATTTATGTAATTACGGATTTACTGTACATAATTAGTCCATAGACGTCTGAGGCTACGATTATAACAACTTTATATCCATGTAAGGTAGCACTACATAACTGGGGAATGGCTGACGATTCCCAATGTGACTGCGGAGCTTTGGAACAATCATTGTATCACATAATACATGCATTTGAAGGAACCAAGTGACTCTATTGATGCCACTCCCGCATGCATTTGTTGGACATCCAACTGCGACGTCATCCATTGTGCTAATACGTCTACGATCTTTAATTACATTGTTAATCTGCTTCTTATGCTTGTGCCATACTATGACAAGGTATTTTATCTTGTAAATAATGAATTTTTTCAAGGTTCTGCAGATGTATGCCATACGCTAATTAAATAAAACCTGATAGGTTGTGCTTACTACATTTGGTCCGAATTATTGAACACCCAAATGGGTCCATTAAATAAACAATGTCACAGTAATAACTGAAGACATGCTACGTCCTTATGTCCGATGGTTAATATGTCTTAGTGGAGTACTAGAAGAGTAAATGGGCAGTAGCTTAATAATTAGAGTTGTATTGATGTATTTAGAAATTTTCTAAAAATAGTTAAAATTAATTAGTTTTCAAACTGTGCTCCAATAATGAAATTGTGTTGTATCATACGTTTCACCATACGAATTTTCTTAAAAAGTTTCAGATTTCATGACCGTGCAAATCATAAATGATTAAAAGTAACGTGGGGGTCACATTTGTACGAGATGAAAATATTTTTGTTTTATTTCTCTGGACTTTACTGCTCGTATGATCATACGCAAATAATGTATTTTGCTGTAGTAAAACTCTTATTACTAGCCAAGTTGTCTATGGAATTAGACTCGCATTTATATGTGGTCATCATTGACAAGAAGTTTAGCCTTTGAAATAAATTATACTGGTAGCACTGGTCTATATTGTAAAGTAGTTATACTAAAAAAGCGTAAATAATTTTAATGCAAATTTTAAAACATTTTAGCAAAGGGTTATCCAGCTGAAAACTTTTAAGCTAATAATAAATATTTTTTATGAATTGACTCATGAGATTGTGTTGATTCAATTCCCAGCTCCTTGTATTAACGTTTTACGTTAACTCTTTACTTTTTATTTGGCTGAACCAATTTTTCGAGGCTGGTTTTTAAAATACTAAATTACATTTGTATTTTTTTAGAGTTTTAGTGTTTTTACTAAACTTTTCGCCAAGAAGATCTGCGATAATTTATTGGCAACTATGAGTGATACTCTTAGCTTTTGTGTAGGCACAAGTATTAGTAGAAAACATACTACCCTCAACTTTGGTCATGAGGAAGAAACGTCAAATTAGTTTGGTCTTCCGGTAATGAGGTATTTTTGTTTCGAATTTCAGCTTTGTGTGCTGAAGGCGGGGTTTCTTGTACAATTTCACTCTGCTTATGCGCACATTCTGGTACATTTCATCTAAGCTACAACTTACTCTTCCTTAATTTATAGGTGTGATTAAATGCGAAGGGACCCACTTCAGTGGCCGTCTAGTCAAAGGCGTGACTCTAGTCTTAGACTGGCCTTCTGATGGCGGGGATATTGGAGTTTGATTCTCGGTCGGGTCTCCTACGCAAATAAGGTTAGATTATCTATAACACGCCTCTTTCTTCATCCCTACCTCATTAGAGTAATTATCATGAAGGCTTACATCCGTATAAGATACGGTGATTGAAAAAATGCGAGTATCCAGGAATGTAAGCAATAATTTTGTAAAAAAAAAACACCCAAAAAACACGCTCTTAGTTAACCAAATATTATCAAGGTGGAAGTTTGATTACGGTAAGATAATAATAGTAAAATCGAAACGAATCTTGGTTTTTAATTCAAAATTATTTAATTTTAAGAATATTTAATATTTTCAACGCTTCCTAGATCTTCCTTTTGACTTAGCTATAAGCTATAATGTAGATATCGTTATGTCATGACGAGAACAACTTCGTTATTTAAATAAAATTAATGCACCGCGTCTTACTACCCGCTCGGATTATACGCTTAAGTGCTAATTATGTTAATGGGTTAGGAAATGTGAAGGTTGAATTTAGAAGAAATGAACCCACATTTATGTGGAGGGAGAGTGGAATACCATTTAGGAAAAACCACTCCCAGTTCACCCGACCAAGATTCGAACCTCGATCTCCCTTTTCTCGGCAGTCTAGCTGAACACGAAACTAGTGCGTTAGCTAACTACGCCACCAAGGTGGGTAAACTTCGTTATTAAAGACAAAGTTGTTGTGCTTCATCAGCATTAGAAGTTGGGCCTTGGCCCAGACAGCATGGTTGCCATCAACTACAAACATATGGTTAAATTACTATTAATATTATTATTATTATTATTATTATTGTTGTTGTTGTTGTTGTTGTTGAATCGATTTTTTCTCTTTTCGCCCAAAAGGAAACTAATCTTATTTTTAAGGGTTAGATATTCAATCCCAAAAACCCCTCGGGGTAACCCTATAAAAACCCTAGTTACCAAGTTTCATTCCGATCGGTAAAAATTTCGTCTGATCACTATATATTTTGATGTATTTACTATATGTGAACTTATAATCCATAGCTAAATGTTTGGATAGTCTATATTTTGTTGTGAAATTTGAAAGTTATATTTTGATTTAGTTTTTTAATTGCTGTCAGTATAGCAAACCTATTTATTATATTGAATGTGCAAGTGAGCAAGTGAGAGGAGAATAATGTAAGCAATAGAAGGAGGAAGAATGGTGGAAGAATAGGAATATTGAGGCATTTTATTAAATTGACCCAGCCAAATGCTGAGAACAGTTGATTTTGGTGATTATACTAGATAGTGTCCCTGAAAAGTATGTATAACTTTTTTCAATATAATTTTGAACACCCACACAGCCATATTGGAACCAACGCCGTAATACCCGAAGGGTGTGCTAGAGTTACATTGAGGGTTGGAAACGAATAGAATGTTGGAGTGATGGCTACACGATAATGGTTCATACTGCATGACTAAAATAAAATGAAATGGAAGGAAATATTGGTTTCTAAAAGCGTATTCTACAAACTGTATTTAATACTCTCGAGGTATTTGTGTAGTATAGTTTATCTTTGGCATAGGAAGCAGTGTCCAACGATTTTATCACAATAAGTATTATGCTTTTATTTGTTATGTAACAATTTGTCGTCAGGATGGGAAGTAAAGTTCAACTAAATCGTGCTTTTTTTATATTTTAAATATTAGCACCACATCATACTTCCCGTTCGGGGCTTGTGCATACGTATTAAAATATTCTAATAGCTTTAGGGATTAGAAAGGCTTTATAAAAAGGAAGTGCACCCGTATTTGCGAGGAGGGAGAATCGAAAACCATTATGGAAAAAATGTCAGTACACCTGACCGAGTTTCAAACCTCGATCTTCCCCTCATCGGCAATCTAGTATTTTGTAAGAGTAGCGCATTAGACCATGCGACCACTGAAGTAAGTCTCTCTGTTGTTGTTTTCGTTATGATCAAATTTCTAGTAGTTTGCCCATCTTTTTGACCTATCACTTTCTTGGTTATCAACGGGTGTGTCTCTAAACGGTCAACGTTATGTTATTGCTAATAATTTATATTCATTTAAAAAAATAAATTAATCAGATGGAAATGACCAACTTTGGTTGGCCGCATGGCCTAACGCGCTACTCTCGCAAACCACTAGATTACCGATGACGGAAAGAGAAAAGAGACATGCTTATAGCTAAAAATGTTGTTTATTCTCCCCGATTGGGTAGTTCGGGACCTTAGCTCAGTCGGTAGCATGTCTACTGAGCTAAGGGTCTCGGGTTAGATTCCTATTATGGCATAAAAATGTATCATTGGTGAAATGTCATTTACCCTTTCACAGTGATGAATTAATTGCTGGGGACTGAATGTTGTACCTGAAAAGAAAATAATTATTGTGGTGTATTTTTATTGGACAGTGTGAATGGAAGTGCTTTGGCAGTCAATGATTTAAGCCACCTCTCTTAAATGACGTAATCCATTGAAAAATAGTACTGTTAGCCATATCCATATATATAATAAAATCAGTGGTGGTTCGTGAGTAAATCTTAAGAGGGGGGACTCTCTTAAAAATTGTCAAATAAAGTAGACAACAGCTTAACTTATTCCAGCTTTATAACATCTTGAATTTAAATTACAAACCATGCTTAAAAAGTATGAAAAGCATAAATTAAATTAAATCTAGAAAGTTACAAAAGTATAATAACTCAACTGGTTCGAGGTCGAAGACTATTTATCGTGAAATACACACACACCAGTAAACAAAAACTACATAAATAAGGTTCTTAAAACTATATTGAACACTATTCATATTTTAAGAATAAGTGTATCAGTAAGTTTATCATTTGAAAGAAAATAATAATCTTAGGTTTTTGTCTAAAATTATTTTTTCTATTACTGGTTTGTTTAGTGTCTTGTATCTCGCAAATCATTGACTGTTCTATAGACAACATGGCCAAAACATCTAATCTGTCTTCACTCGTGGTGTTTCTTAGCCAAATAACAAACACACAAATAAAATAAAGAGTGGTGACTTTCTTCACACTCACATATGCAAGGCTTTTTATCAAATAGTTTCTTATCAAAACGGCGAGTAAATTCTCCTCTTTCTCTAAACTTTTTTTTTGCACCCGACTTAAGTTCAAATCGGGCCTTGTATTATTTTCAAATTAATTTTTTTCCTAACGATAAAAAACCAAAGTTTTTTTTTTTTAACATCGAGAACTTTCGATTTCGATCAAGTAATAGAAAACTCGAGTGAAAACCGGTAGCGTCATACTTTCTACTATAAAAATAAACGAGTGACTTTAGTGTGTGTCATGGGGTCTCACTTAAACTCAGCCCAAATAATGTGCTAGGTGAGTGCTGAGATTGACATCAGGCTGTCATGGCAACGACTCTGTGACGCTTGCAGAGCATGGGGCGTTGGGACAGCCAGCAACAGAGCATTTGTTAACATAGGTGAGATTTTTGTCATACGTTGATGCGATTATGGTTTTACTAATTTCTTCAATAAAATGGGAAAATAATGTAACGATTTTTTTGTCTATTTATGTTGTTCATTAAGTAATAAAAAATATGAGAAAACTAGTATAAATTTCCAAATATATTTTGTTTCTTCTTTTGCTATATTTTACAGAAATGGCGGCGCCTCAGAGCCCTCTCACGAGGCGAGCCACCCCTCTCTGTACGTTGGATTCCGTTTGTTTGTTCGTTTCTAGTGAGCTCAAAAACTACTCAATGGATCGAGATTGTACTTTTTATGCTGTACTCCTTCTATTTAAGAACACAGGGTGAGCTATTTCATCAGCAAGCGAAGCAGTGTAAAAGAAAAACGGACTGTTACATTTGCGTCTGAAATCTCTAACAATTCAAATATATTAACTTTGAATGTATAATCGTTGAAATTCTCCTCGACAAGAAGAGTTTTGGAAATATCAACCAACCTACTATACATCCCCTTGGCAACGAGTGTTTTGAAGGCATGTTTTCAGTCATTTTATGCGTTAATATTAGATGATAAATAGTGTTTCTTTCACAAATAAAAACTTCACATAAGTAAGTTGTTGCCTGTCGTTTAAACTTTGATTTACATACATAGGCTAGGTTTATATTCATGCGTATCACTTAGCTTATAGTAAGCAATGCATAACGTGCAGTTCACAGTTCATGATTAAAATACCAAGATATATGGTGAAATGTAGGGACTAAATTCTAATAGTAAATAAAACATTTGTATTTTATTGTTCATTGCAACAGTGCCTCCACGTAACAAAGCCACTTTTAGTATGCTTGCATTTGCATCTTAATTTTATGTATTTTTTTTAGCTATTTTATGGTTTTGCCTGTAAATCGTACATATTAGATTTTTTTAAATGTAAATCTAAACCTACTTTTTTGTGTGTGGTAGTTACAACAATGCTTACAAGTAATAGAGCCACTATAGTGTGCTTGTAGTTCTGTCTAAATATACAGTAGGTATGTTTTAAGTAGTTTTGTTCTATTTATTGTGAAATAGGTTTATTTAGTTTTGTTTCTTAGTACTCAATCAGCAGCTAAGTTCTATACATTAGAGTGCTTCTTTCAATTTACTTCATTTTTATTTATTAGGAAGTAAATCTATACATATATTAGCAATATTGATGTTTGCATACGCATTCGAATATTATGGAGTTTTCCTTTCCTTCTGAGTAGTATAAACGGTAAAAATGCAATATAACCCACTTTTAGAATGTTTGTTTGTTGCCAGTGAACTCTAAAAGAACTCATCAAATAGAGACGGGACTTCTACTATAGTATAGGGTGGAGCGGAATCAATTATACGATATATGCTGAGGAAAGTGATTGACAACGTGCTGAGATTTGCCTGATGTCCGTTGGAACTCACCTGAGTGACATTATCTTCAAAAAGTGTATTAATACGTATTTTGATTCTATTTAGCTCGTGATTATCTATTTTTAAATTAATGTGTTAATTTTCAAGTTACTAATCGTCTAATTGTTTCGGCCCCACCCTGTACTTCTTATCTTTCATAGAACCGTAAGCTATATATCATCTCATGAGTGAGTAAAGTAGTTTCGATAAAACGGGTGTAAGCGGTAAACATTCGTCGCGGCTGGTGTTGTGGGTACAGAGCACGGCAAGTGATATGAGGAGGGCTGGGGAGCGGGAGGGAATGGGCGTGAGTCCTTGTTTATTCTTTAATCTGCGTACGCATATAAATCTTAGAAAAGTTTCATTCTTGTCTAAAATTTGAAGTTGGTGAATGTGTTAATGTATTCTCTAATGTGAGCGAAGCCACGGGCAAACGTTAGTATATAATAAAAATTCAGAGTACATTCAGTCCGAATCTAAATCTGGCAGGCCCTATCCAAAGTCAGGCCTAGGTTTGCTAAGCTCAATAAATGTGGATCATCGTAATGTTTTATATTCACACCAACTAAACATAGCTTTAGTTCTACCATGTGCAAATGAGACATTCATGTTTGTATGTATTTGTATCTTAAGGGGGGATGTAGGGAGCGTGAGTTAAGGGCAGTGTTTTTGCAGTTATTATAGCAAAACTTTGCTTGACCAAAGTAAATAAAATATTGCTCCAGTAGAAACATAGAATTTTATTTCCTTAACATGGTGATATTAACATTAGTTGAATATCTGTCATGAGCATAGCAGCATTATATGACAAACTCTTTAAATGAAAACAAAAAGTTGTCATTAAATTCCAGGACACCCATGACAGATATTCAACAACTGTTGAGATAACCATGTGAAGAAAATTAAACTCTTTGTACTAAATGGAGCAATGTTTTCATTACTGTGGCCAAAATTGTTTTGCTATAGAAACTGTAAAAATACTGCCCTTACTAAATCTCCACCTTAAAACTATTTTATGGAAACTGAGAGTGAGATTCTTTGTGCTTACATCCTCAACATTTTTCCCCCATATCTTATCACCTGCCCGGGCTTTTCACATTCTAAACTAAGCTAATAGGGTAATTACGGGAAAGGTTGAATTAGATAATAAGTGTACCCACATTTTTATAGAACTCAATAATGAAAATATACCATCAGAGATTCAAACTTATACCTCTCGATTAGATGCAAACATGATTGATTGAGCCAGATATGTAATCTACGTGCCCACCGATGTGAGTTGATGGTACTTTAACGGATACAAATACAAACTAATAGGCTGGTTAGAAAATAAGGAGGAATGAAGAGCAAGGGGAAAAAAGATAAAATGAGAGGGAGAAAGAAAACAAATAATAGACAAAAAATAAAGAAATATTATTTATTATCATTGGCATCGCGTCTTACTACCCGTTTGGGTATAAAGAAATAAACGGTGGTTTAAGAAGAAGGGTCAACAAAAGGTTGAAGAAGAGAGAAACAATACGGACCAGGTAGAAGAATACAAAGAGATAAAGAATGGTTAGAAAGGGAGGAAGGTAAAGAAAACGTCGCACAGTTTTGTGTGTGAGTGGGATCGATAGAGCTGTTGAGTTGGCGCCCGAAATACCCCACTCTCGCCCGTGTGGTGGGTGAGGGGTGGTCCAGGGCACCACGTCCACGGGTGAGGGGGGAGGGAGGTCGGAGCACTGCCTCCTTCACACACTCATTAACATCGCTCGTTACAACAACACATATTTTAATACTGGGACAATGTTTTGTTTGTTTTCTCTTATGAATTATTTTTAACGTGCTAAGATAGTTTGGAAAATATTTCAAACTTATCAGTTTTTAGTTTATTTGAAATGCACGTGATGTACGTTACATTAGCTAACTGTGAGAGTTTTACGTGGAAAAACTAGACCTAGACCAAGCCTACATTCAAGTCCCCTAGTTCCCATCACAAGCAATCCAGACTAGATCATAATGATGTTCAAGCCTATTGACCACCAATATAGGTAATAATAATAATGATTTAAATGTCCTTTATTATATATAGTGCTGAGCAACAGTAACAAGACCAGTACTGACACGTACGTACGTACATACGTACATACATACGTACATACATACATACATACATAC
>CABFWB010000419.1:100682-111184 GCA_902151455.1 Timema bartmani | reverse complement strand
CCCCCCCCCCCCTAAAAGTAAAAGCTTTGTAGGCAACTTGCTAACGTTTATTTGTTCTAGTTTTACTGTAAAATTTAAAAAAATTCCATGTACTTTACCGATTAACCTAGTTGTTATACTTGTGGGCCATGTAACCTTATCCTACGGTAGGCGTAAACAAATAAGACACATGATATTTTCTTTCAAATTAATCTATTATATCAAAAATGAATACACTAATCAAACAAATAATAACATGGTAGGAAGTAGTGGTTTATTAGACAGTATTTTAACACGTATTAAAATAAATGGGAGCTCAAATGGGCAGCAAATTAAAGGTAACAAGAGGTAATTATATTTAACACATTTAAAAAAAGGTAATCACAAAAGTAAGCAGTGTGTTTGCGTGAAATACAGATATGTAAAGATAGTAATGGTTTGCTTAAATAATTACTTACTAAAGTCTATGGTATATTTTATTTTATTTAAAGATTATTTACTTTATTGAAAAATATTACTTAAACAACAGTTAAGGTTATAAATTTGCATATATTGAGCTTAAAACTACCCCTGGCCAGAAATAAACTCCTTACTTCACCGTCACTAACAAACCAGACCAAAATAGCGTGACGTTAAACCCTCATGCCCACTAAGGCTTGTTTTAATTATTAAAAATTGCTTATGATAATGATTCTATGTGACTAATAATATGTCTGTTGATTAAAATAATGACTATATGCGACTAATAATGTGCCGTAAAAGAGAATCAACAAGCCCGGGGGTGGAGGATGTTTTTATGTTATGCTAGCAGCGTTACAAGGCTGCCCCAATAAACCAAGTCAGCAAGAAGCTATGAGAATGGAATAGCCAAAATGAAACTAAGCACTAACTTGGTAGTTTTTACCCTTTTAATCATTTACATTTCTATTAGAATTTCGCATATTCTTATAGTAATTAAAATTCTTGAAAATTATACTACTATAAAGCCACGTGGCTGACTTACTCACTCACTCACTCACTCACTGACTGACATTAATGTTTACCCACTTCCAGATGAGCTAGAAACAAAAATTTGGCAAACTTATAGCTTCTAGCCTGTAACCGACGGGAAAATTCCAAAAAGTTAAAAATTTTAAATTTAGTCCCCTAAAAATTCAAAATGGTGGAGCAACTTTAAAGTAGGTGTGGACCTTTCTTTGGAGGTCTCTTGTGGCTAAACGGTAAGACCTATCAAAAACGGATTGCACCAGCAGCTACGGATTTGGTGAGATAGACATAGATTTTTGATTTTAGGTAAATTTTGCAAAATTTCCACACACTTTTTAATTTTCTGACAAACTTATGGGACAGATAGATTCATAAAATTTGGCAGGCATATTGGCTCATCCAATTACCATAAGCGTGCCATATTTGATGATTCTAGCTGACCTATAAGTATGGAGAAACTAAAGTAATGTATGAAAAATACAATACAATACCGGTAACTTTAAGTCGTTACGTTCAAAACAACGCTGGAATTATATTAGTTTACATCCACTTGCAAAGAAAACTCACTGGGGTTTGTGGGTGGAGCCCCCAACGAGTAAAGCGAATGTACATATAAAACTATAACCTAAACATTGTGAGCTGACCCAAAACACGTTGCGAACCCAGGTGGTGTCGTGACCTCCAGGCTGGAAACCACTGCTTTATTATAACACAATTGGAAGCAGTTACTCGTAACTTTATCAAATAATTAGTTAGCAATTTGGCCATTATTAATTTTAAAATTCTCAGCTGTAAAATAAAGCAATACCAAAATTGAGTTTCTCGATATTTCTACAGTATTTTGACACCTGTCTACCAATGTCCTGTTTAATAGCATCAAGGAAGTCGCACTAAAATTTTAATACTTGTAAGGGAATAAACTACTCATAAAATATTTTTTAATATATTGTGTGAGAGTGAAGGGGCTTCCCCTGACATTTTATGCAATAACTGATGGCAAATTTGAAATCAATACTCTAAAATATCATGGCTATACGAAATTACATGCAAATTGAAACAATAAGTAAAAATTAAAAAAGTACCCCAAATTTGAAAATGTTAAAGGGGGAATGTAAAATACCTATTTTTTGTTTAATGTAGCCTACTTAATAAAATAAAAAGTGATAAGAGTTGTAATGATGTAAGATAGCCCTAAGTTACTCATCTTCCTTCATTGTTGCTTTGAACCTATTTAAAATGCTTACATGAAAGCTTTTTTTTAAATAAACAATGAAATATGATACTCGTACATCAGATTCATTTCAAACTAGTATGGATACTTGCTAGAATAATTAGTGTATATTTCAGAAGTCAATACTAACACTAACCTCAATGTCCTCATTTCATTTTAGTCCAGAGTTCTCAATAATAAAACAATAAAATCTTGTGTAACATTCACTGCATTTATGCCTTCAAACATTAATAAAGTCCTAATTAAGGAATTAGCTGTGCAACAGATGATAATTTGAATAATAAATCTGTGACAATCTAGCAGCCACGAAAGTCACTACTTCACAACTAAAAAGACTTAACAGTAAACAAAACATTGGCTGACAATGCTGCCACTTCAAGCATTGCTGGATGAGTAAAATTCCCCTACTAGACAGCTCTTTCCCCCTTATGATTCGATTCCATACAACCTTCGGTATACACTCACTGGCCGCTGTCTCTGCCTACTGACAACGGCGCTACTAGAATTCTTGATCAACTATGCTCTCTACAATATACTACAGAAGGACTATCCTTTCAATATTTGATGAGTTTTGAAGGTTTTTTTTTAAGATTACTAGAAGGTTTCCTTCCAACTCTCCCTCCCGCAAATTGTGATTAATTTCCGTAAAACTCAACGTTTCTAATTCCCGCCTAACAAGAGTAGATAGGTGTCTAACAAAGATTCATTATAAGGAGCGTTGCACAGACACGCACGCACACACAAACACACACATACGTATTCATTTTATATTATTATTAGGTGTTCTGCCTTATGACAGGTCCATTCCTTTGGTCATTGAGCTTATACCATCAATGTGCCCTGTCCTTTGGATCCTCCTTCAGCTCCCAGAATTTTCTTCTTTCCTACAAGTCATCTAATATTTTAATCTTCCTCCTTCCTAAGCTCCTCTTTCCCTCAACCTTGCCTTCTATGACGTCGTGCAGAAGACAGTTCCTTCTAATAATATGTCAGATCCAGTTTGCTTTGCACCAAAGAATCACATCCAATATAGTTATCGTCTCACCTACTCTTCTTATTACATATTATATATGTTTGTATAAATTATATTAATGTTAATGTTCAAAAACAAGCCAATCTTAGAAGTTACCGGTAAATACAAACACTACCAATATTGGATGGTACAAATCCGATATATCTTGTAAAATGTTTACATTGTGAGCTTTTACCAAGACTCATCGGTATATCCTACCATTTACTCGCGGACATGCCTGAGTAAAAGTAATCATAAGTATTACTTTAATTAATTAAATGGATTATTTTAGCTTTCTATTTTAGTTTTACCGCCAGGCATTTTTAATTCCAATAGGCTAGGCTGGGCTAGATTAGCTCAGGTTAGGTCATGCTAGGTTAGGTTAGGTTATGCTATGTTATTGGTTTACTCTAAGAGCTGGTGAAAGCTAGAACAAGGAATCCCCCGACACTATTCTGCAGGCTCTAGCAAGTTCATAAGTCACACTCTTTATGCGCGTATTAGAGTAGCTCAGGACGAATACTAACATAACATAACCTAACTTAACCCACTCTATTGGAATTAATAGGCTTGGTGGTAAATCAAAATTAGCTAACCAAAATATTTATTTAAATTAATTAAGTTTACAGTTAAAATTACTTTTACCAAGACCTGTTTGTAGATGCTAATATTTATCGATGAAACCTGATAAAAGCTCAAAATGTAGCTAAATATTTTATAAGATGTTTCGTAATTTTACCACCCCTTATTTATAATGTTAGGATGTACCGGTAAATTTTAAGATTTACTGGTCTTCAAACTTTTACAGTTACACATACATATGTGTATACACACATACATTTAAGAAATTAAATATATGTATACGCACATATATTTAAGAAATTAAATATATGTATACGCACATATATTTAAGAAATTAAACACAAATGAAAGCCAACGCAAAGGAGAACATTGAACCTTCATTTGTTAGCACAGCTGGAGTTATTCCCGTTATCCATTGAGTTTCCCGAATGGACCACTGGCTGTAATATCACCGTGAGCATTGACCATCTGTTGCAGCTAAGCCCCATTTCTCCCGGAATGGGTGGAGGGGGGGGGGTCAGATTAACCTAGCATGCTCTTGCTAATGTGCTGTCCTTACACAAAGAGAAAAATAGAGATTTTCAAGAAATTATTTTTTCAAGTTCATTTTAAGGGTATCTAACTATTCTTAAATTTATAAAATTCTGCTTTTAAAGAATAAATATATAATATTTTAAGAAATAATATATAATAATCTTGTGTAAGGTAACTTTAAAAAATTGTTCAATATTTGAATCCACATGAACCAAATAATGGTTTTGTGATCAAGGAATAAGAAGTTCGATTGATCATTATAGAGAGTATGGTTTAGAAACAAAATAGTTCATAATTATAAGTATAAAGACCATAGTTTAGATACAAAGAAATTGAATTTAGGTGTAAAGAGCGTAGATTAGAAACAAAAATTGTATTGCCAAGCCTTGGCACCATGGTTTATAGGCAATATGGTTGACTGATAATATATAAATCATGGTTTGGATACCAGGAAGCTGATTGCTAAATATAGGGCTATATATATATATATATATAGTAACAATAAGTTTAATAACTAATTATATTTCCCGTAGTTTCACAACAAGAACATTAATCGCTAGTTAAAGAGACTAATGTTTAGAAACTAGAATATTGATTGATAGTTACAAAGACCAAGGTTAAGAAACAATAAGATTGATAGTTACGTGTAGACTAAAGACTATATTTAAGAAAGCACAATGTTGATTATTAAATATAGAGAGCGTAGTTTAGAAATAATAATATTGATTGCTTAGTATGGATACCATTGTTTAAAGGGGTGTTGAAACTGTTGTTTATTTCAGGGAACAGGGTGATGGCAAAATAACGTTATGGTTAGGTTAAGCAAGGTTTGGTAAAACATAGAGGATGAGGGGTTATGTTTGGGGTTTTGAGGAAAGTAAATATTTTCAAAAAATTTCAAAAACCAGTCATTAGCAAACTACCCTAAAGTTAAGAGCTATACTCAAAATAAAAATATATTCCTTGAGATACCACCTAAATACCAAAATTGAACAAAATCCATTAAACCCTTTCAGCTTGGGCCCAAGGAACAAACAGATCTAGGGCCAGAGAGTTTTCAGTACAAATTTATTGGGTTCAATTTAGGGATATGGTATCGAAAGAAAAGTATCGATACTGTACTCATTAAAAGTATCGGAAGAAAAATATCGATACCGTATATCGAAAGAAAAGTATCAATAACAGTAAGAATCGTTACCAAATTTTTAATCTGGAAAAAGTTTTTTTAATCAAGTAATATTAATTTCATCTTTTGAATAATAATTGTATTTTCATGTTTATTTGAACACTGCAAATTATAATGGCTTTTAATATTTTAAAACAAATTTTAAAAGATACTTGTTCTCTATCCAACTTCTTAGAAAAATTCCACAATTTACTTCTAGAAGATTCAATTTTTTAACTACATTCATCATTTATATGCTCTATCAAGATAGATTTTAGCTACTGATAAACAATAGAAGAATGGAGCCCTTCTCGGCTTCATCTGCTTAAACAACGCACATAAACTTTTCTCCTTCGTTTGCTTGGGACACCCTTAAGTTGAGTGAGTTCATTGAGCTCTACAAAAGCTACTTTTGTTTAGTTTGTGATTACAAAGGCCGTAGTAGGGGGGGAGTTGGGGGCTCAAACCCCCCGAAATTTTATGAAAACAAATATGGCTTTATTAATGGTTTAAACAATAACAATACTAAGGTATAAGGACAAATTAGGGAGCTGTGTTCCAATAAAAAATCACTTCTAAGAGCTTCTAGAGATTTTTAATATTTATAATTTTTCCTATCCTTCAGAAGTTAGGGGATTATGCTGCCATAAAAAACACTTCAGATAGCTTCTAGATATTTTTATCATTTAGAATAGTTTCTTGCCTCCGGCAATTGGGGGATGTGCCCACCAAAATCCCCTTAAATTAATGTCTTGCTACGACCTTGGTGATGACCATGTTCATTGATAAAGGGGTAGTAGATTGGTCACCACTCGCCCAGTCAGGCTGTATTGATAAATAAAGATGAAAGAACAGCTGTTAATTATGATAAGCTAAAAGTTATTGAATGCTAGAATTGTTGCTTGCTTGTCATGCAGAAAATGAGTGAGAAAATGAGTACTAATATCAGTAAAAGTATCGTAAAAAGTTTCGAGTAAAAATACTAGTATCGAAAGGAAAATATCGATATTGGTAAAGTATCGATACTGTTTTCCCATCCCTAGTTTGAGTAAAGCGTCAAGACTCATCCTAATCTCGAGGTTGACTGTTTTCACGGCTTCACCCACTTCGGAGGCCACATGGTCTAACGTGCTACCCTAGAAGTAGATTAGACTGCCTATGACGGAGAGATCTAGATTAAAATCCCATTCAGGTGTATTGAGGATGTTATTTACAAATAGTTTTCCACTCTCCCTCCAAGCAAATGAGGGTACACTTCCTTGAAATAAACCCTAAAATCATTAGCGTAATTATTACAAAAGTGAATAACCTGGACAAGTAGTAAGACATGATGCTAAAGAAAACCTTTAATTTATATGAGAAAGTAAAAACCAAGTACACAATTACAATAGGAAAACTATTATTCCCTAGGATCATAAAGTATTGCCAATAGCTTACTTTTATATTGACTGGTAAGAAGAGATGACAATAAAGCTTACAATCCCTTTCACACATTGTACTACTATAAAGCCACATGGTTGACTCACTCACTCACTCACTGACATTAATGTTTACCCACTTCCAGATGAGTTATAAATTCGAAATTTGGCACACTTATAGCTTATAGTCTGTAACCGACGGTAAAATTCCAAGAGTTAAAAATTTTAATTTTTAACACCTGAAAAAAATTCAAAATAGCGGAGCAATTTTAAAGTAGGTGCGGACCTTTCTTTGGAGGTCTCTTGTGGCTAAACGGTAAGAACTATCAAAATACGGATTGCATCAGCAGCTACGGATTTGGTGAGATCCACAAGTTTGGTTCATTACTTTTTGTCGTATCTCCATCGGTTATACCTTAGATAGAGCAAGATTTTTTGATCTTAGGTAAATTTTGCACATTTACCACACATTTTTTAATTTCAAAACAACGCTGGAATTACATTAGTTTACATTCACTTGCAAATAAAACTCACTGGGGGGTTGGGGGCGAAGCCTCCAATTAGCAAAGCGAGTTTCACTACAGTCTAACAAGACAGCAGGTGGAGAAAATGTAGTAGAAATTATCAGTGAATCTGATACAAGCAATAAAATATTTACTAACAAGAAATAATAACAAATATAAATTAAGTGTAAAACACACAATTATATTATTTAAAAAAGTTAAAAACAATGCTTATAGCTTTAAAAAGTGTATTAGACAGGACAGGACTGGACAGGAAAAAGTTTTTGGTGTTTCAGAGGCTTTGTAGCAATATTTATATAAATTTATAGTTTTAAATTTTTTAAGTAATAAATTTAGCCCTACTAAAATAATAATATATTGTGGTGGGGAGTTGTTTTATTCATCCTCTGAATTCACGTTGCATTTCTCAAATTAGAAATCAATTTTTAAACATTGGCTGGCACTATATGTAGTCCTCTTCATTTTTATCTCAATGTTTTTAATTAAACTCCACCTACACACAGGAGTTATGAGACTTAGTAATAAGTTTTAACAATATTTTAGGCAAAGAACAAACTTACATCTTTTTCACACAAAGCATTGTGTATAAGACCAGAAAAAATGTTCAAACACACCAGTCTCTAAAACTATAAACAAATTATATGAACACATATCATAGTTTGCACAATTCACAGACAACTAAACTGTTAATGTTTGACATGGCCAACTTGCAAGAACTATGGATAAGAAGGTTGATTGTTAGGTACAGATACCATAGTTTAGAAATAAGAAGGTTGATTGTTAGGTACAGATACCATAGTTTAGAAATAAGAAGGTTGATTGCTAGGTACAGATACCATGGTTAAGAAATAAGAAGGTTGATTGTTAGGTACAGATACCATAGTTGAGAAATAAGAAGGTTGATTGTTAGGTACAGATACCATAGTTTAAAACAAAAAGGTTGATTGCTAGTAATAGAAACCATGGCTTGGAAACAAGAGGTTTGTGTCCATGCATATAGGCCATTGTTTATTAATAAGAAGTTTAATTTTTAAATTTAGAGAGCGAGGTTTTCAAATCATCTTAGCGAGGCTAAGAGCTTTTCCTTTGTATTGCTCTCAACAAACTTTAATCAAAGGTTTAGCGTGCGTTATGTAATGTAGCTATTATTTAACAATACAAGTGTTTTCGTAACATAGATTCAAATCAATGAAATATCAATTAAAAGTTTTATGCCGACTATCTCGACCCATCCCCCAAAGTGGTGGTAAGCGGTCAAAGGAAATATACCGATACTGCGCTTTCCCGTCTGTTAGGAGGGAGGGACATATCATTAAAATACTTGTCTGGGTTTAATTATCTTCTCTCTATATAAGTTCGAGTACATTTATTCCATGCTATTCTTCTAATTCCAACTCTCGTAAACTAATCCATCCAGAAACTACGGCGTTTGAAGCACAAATAAAAACACTGAACCATTACTTGTTTATTCATTTCCAACCAACATCTTGTTATTTCTTTGTTCTGGACTAGTATACTGTTCGGAACACTTTTGTTCTTTCACGGTACTTCTTTACCCGTCTAGGATATATATGGATTTAAATTTCGTTCTTGAGGTGGTAAGCATGAGAATAGAGTGTGAATAGAGAGAGGTAAACCATTTTTTAAAAAAACCTCCCTTAGCAGATCAGACTGATTTTGTAAAATTATATTTCAAGTAAAAGATTTTTATATTTAATAGTACCACAACTTTACAATGGTAAATTATTTCGTATCTCAAATAGCTGCGGAGATATGATCAAAATTGGAAAATTTCCCTTAAAAAAAGGTAACCTCAAAGTCATTTTCATGAGAATATGAGAATTTCACTCTTGTTTATTATGATACACAATGTCTAGATATTAAATTTATTCAAAATGGTTAGAGCAAATTTCAAGAAAATCAATTTTTTCTCGTTTTACTCTTCAGTAAACTAACCTTAAGTTTAGGGTTGGATGTATAATTCCCAAAATCCCTCGGGGGGACCTAATGAAAACCTCAGATACCAAGTTTTAGACCAATTGGTAAAATATTTTCGGCTCTAGCTAGAGGTACAGACGGACAGACAGAGGGCATTGCGAAAACCACTTTATTTTGTTTCAACGGTCATGAAACGTTGACATTTATCAAAATATTGAGTTTTATTTTTTTTACATTCACAATACTTTCTATCTGAGGTGTCGAGAAAAAGTAAAAAGTAAAAATTATATATTGAAGCTATAATAATTATTCCAGTTTAAAAAGATGTTTCGCCTAAATTATTGGAAATAATACATTTAGATTAATTATGTATAAAATCTGTAACCAACGTTAAAAATTAAATACTAACAATAATAATAATAAAAATATATTAAATACATTTAAAACATATTATGTGTGCTATTAAAATAATATATTAAAACCTTTGAAAATATTACAATTTGGTAATTATATTTATTGCAAACTATTATAATATGTTGGTTCTGTAACCACATGGCTTCAATTGAAAGGCGAGTGTGTGTAATATTGTATGCTATGAGTTGCGAATGACAAAACGAACGTTACGAGTTTGTTATGATTATTTTCAAACAAATAAACTAGAGGAGTTGACCACAAAAGAGTTTTCATCATTCTTTAGTGAGAAACCAGGCCTTAGGCCCGGTTACAATGAGGGGAATTGACCCCCTCGTGGCTAACTATAGAACATCGAAGGCTAGGGGTCACTGCCAGTTTCTGTGCTACGTGGGCTAAGACACCGGTTCATTGGTACCAGTCTCGGGGTCCACTGCTCGAGCCCAGAGAACCCGGTTCAGCGACCGTGTAGGAACCACCTAGGAGTCAGACAGGCCAGTGGATAAACCTCATAACACTTCGTTTTATCACAAGCTTCCTAATATTCTTTAAGTTCTTTCACTCTAATTTCCCTTCTAAAATCACAGTTGTAATAGACATATATCATAATGTCAATCACGAACCGACACAAGTATTCATTTAGCCTCTCCCCCCCCCCCCCCAACCCCCTCCCCAACAACCTTAAAAAATTCCCGCCCCCCCCCCCCACGGGGAAAAAGGG
>CABFWB010000419.1:87410-100432 GCA_902151455.1 Timema bartmani | reverse complement strand
TCAACCCCGATCACAGACATCATAAAAGATTCCAGGCCCACGCTCACAAGGGGAAGAAGGTGGTGGTGACAGAACTTTATTTAAAAAAAAAATGATTCTTTTCTTCTTTTGAATGCTTAAGACGAAGGAAAGTTCTAAGTATAGTAAAACAAACTACAAACTATACTATAGCTCTAATTTATCATTTAAATACTAATAAAAAATTATCAAATATAATCTTCTTGTAAAATGGTTACTAAAATGTTTTCTAATGTTCCTATATAAATTATATACGATTGTCAGAAACATATGAAAGCTATAGTTTTAGTGTCCTAACTTGAAATGGCTTTGTTCGATCTCTAGCTAGTGTGTTTACTTAAAGTTCACCCTCTAATCTTTAAGAGCTTAAAGAAATAATTTTTAACAACTGATACTAAAAACTAGTGCAGGTAATAAAATATTTTAGAGATATTAAAAATACTTTAGTTACGTGAAAATATTATCTAAGTGTATCTCAGAAATGTTATATGATGATGATAATAATAATAATAATGATAATAATAATGATAATAATAATAATAATAATAATAATAATAATACGCCTCTGGGCTATATAATTCGTATTTTAGCAATGGAAAGATTAGCCAGTACTAATTTACTGTTGTCCAGGGGACGCCCGAATGAATTGATCATACATCCATTCCGTGGAGGATCTTTCCTTGTCCCGATGGTATGAGATGATAATGATAATGAGTATGAGGTTGTGGAACCAGTGGAAACACTTACACCTAATTAACCAAACCCAGGTGACAATTGTGGTAATCCCCCTTTAGGGAAAATAACCAACGAAACCAGTGGAATCGAACCCGGGACCCCTAGACGCATAGCAAGGTGTACTAACCACTACACTACGGGGCTGGTTATCTAGGATAATAATGTAAAATGTTTTAATTTGAAATGCCCTTTGATAATTTTGAAAAACTCCCTAGAAAGTTTAAATGTAAAAGTTTGAACATTTATTACTGTTGAATAATAATAGTACGAGTTTTATGAACATTCACTGTTCGTAATATCGCGCTAAATATGGCACCTAGTGGAACATAGGTTTAACTCCCTTCTAAATTTCTCGAGACCCCTTGGGTCGAAGAAATCGATTTCGAGATTTTGATGAATATTGCCGTGTGTATCATGACCCACTGAAACAGAAAAAATTGTTTTCATGAGGTCTGTCGATTTGTCTTTGGTACATCTGTTTGTCTTTCTTTAGGTAACTCGGCCTGGACAGAAGACTATTTTACCAATCAGGCCAAAACTGGATATCTATGGTTTTCATAAGATTCCCTTGAGAAGTATTTGGGAGTCTAAAGTCAAGAGTAGCTTACTTAAGGGTGAAAACAGAAAACTTACTATGCAGGCTATCAATCTTGTTTTCAAAATATCTTTCAACTTATATTTATTCTTTGTTTAACTCTTAAAAATTAACCTTTCAGATTATATAATATTAAATTATAATTATTTATTGAAATCAAATATTAATTTTAAAATCATATTTCTGAGATCCCTTTAATTAATGTTTGTCACAACTTACTTTGTTTTGAGGGCACTAGATGGCATTAGTAGTTTTATAAAAATTCTTCTTTCTATTTAAATTCCGCCATTATGAACACAGAATTAAACATATGTTATAATTTAAATGTTGCCATATTGGGCTTGGATGATAATTTCTTATTTAATTGTCATACTGCCGTTCCAGAAGTTGAAATTAACTACTAATTTATGATGATTATGTTAATTGATATTAGCTATGCTCACTTTTAACCTATTAACTTTTTGTTATGAATCTAACGTGGACAATTTTTTGTAACTCTAACACTAACTATTTAACTATGGAATTGAACTTAGATATTAATCTGTATGTGATTCATTTAATGCTTTAAGTGTGGACGTTTAAATTGAGGTAAAGCCTCTTTCGCGGGTTTTGTGGCCTGTCCCTTTCAACTACACTCTCTGCTTTTGTTCAGTTGTACAATAAATATTTGATTATAATGTTTGTCTTATCAATAAATGTTAATTTTGAACACACTTCATTGTTATCATTTTCGGGCTATTTAGGGTCTGGGGTAATATTTGTGTTGATTATTATATTTTAGAGAAATAACTATATTAAGCAAATTAATGAGTTCTAATCCACAATGATTCATAGGACTAAATATGATTTTCTGTCTTGGAAGGTACAGTTATATTTTGTAATTAATAATAACAAACTTTAAAATCAAACAATCGGAAGGTTACTTGTCTATTTCATCAATGAATTCACTCAGTGATCCTTTTAATTCGAACTATTTTATAAGTTTAATGGTATCAACCAGTGAACAGCGGTGCTTCACATTTTATACAAACCTTCAGGCACTTTGCAATCATCGCATGACAATATTGAAAATCTAAGATCCACATAAAAATAATAATAATAATTGTACCACAACAGGAGAATATAAACTCTTCCAACGTAGGTCCCCTTGGGCGGTAATATCTGGAGACTGAAATTATATTAGAGAAGATTTTTGAATCAAATGTAGGACGGAGAGCGCCGTCTTAACAGATAAAACGTAGGACAACATAGCCCAAGGGAAATTTTTAAGAACAATTCACAGCACATCTTGGGAAGGCAAACGCAAATGACAACTGTATTTTTTTATTATTTTTTTAGTATAAGCACTAAGGTGTATTTTTACCTTCTATCGGAACAAATATAGTAGTATTCTCGTATGAGGGAAACTTTTAATTATATAAACACATTTTTTTGTCAACATTGATAACATTACATTTTCATTACTTTATAGGCAATTAAATTATTTATTAATAGGGGAATATACATATCACATGGCTTGTTTCAAAAAATATATAGAAATATAGACCTATATATAGCAAAACCTCTTTCCTATCTACATTAGATTGTATTTATTGTGAGAGCTTGAAAACCAGTTAGTTTTTATCGTTATTTAAAATAATTCAATCAATTATTGTAATATATAGATACACCCCCCGGCTACATTCTCACCAAAGGGCACCTCTGGGCCCTTGGCCTTTCAGTGCCCCTCCTTTCACCACCAGCCCCCTTCTTCATAAAATTAACTCACGCACACATTTTTAAACGAGCTCTTTTATTCTTTATTTTTGTTTGAAATATCAGTCTATTACTAAACAAATACAACAAATGTATATTTCACTAGGTCACTAATATACATCCCATTTCGGTGGCCGCAAGGTCAAAGGCACCACTCTTGCAATAGACTAGACTGCTGAAGAAAGGGAGATCGGGGCTTGATCTCAATTGGATATTATGAGGGTTTTTTCTAAATGGCTTTCCATGCGGGTGCATTTACTCTAAATTAAACCTTTCTACTCCTTTAAACATTAGCGTAATTAGTACGTAGGGTATAGCCCGAATGAATAATAAGACGTGGTGCTAACCTAAATAGTAATATAATATAGTATGGTTGGTCATATAGCACAGATTGTAATTTGGTGTTGCTATGATAGAGGTCAATGCATCGCGGCCTCTAGCAAAATAATTCAAGGACCAATTGTTGGTATGTAGCTTCATTTTCAAGGAATATTAATTGAAAATATAAGCCAATAAGAGGAGCGAGTTACTTGACAATACTCAATAATGATGTTAATAAATAATCATATTTTAAGTTGCCTCCTAGACAATGGCAGCCTTGGTTTCAATTCTTCTGGGATATGTGTATTGATCGCTAAACTATTTCTTTGTTTACATACCCTCTACTAATTTCTTGTAATATCAAACGATTTAATTGAAAACTTCATCGAAACAACTATTCCGATGTAAATATTGTTTTTAATGATGCATCTTCTCACCTAATTAAATTTGATGCGCATTTGTGTCGGATCTCAACTCAAGAGATATGCTTCTAATTATTGTACGAAAATTCCAAAATTCGGGAGAGATTTTTTATAGGATTCCCCGTAGAAACAAAATATTTAATATAATATATTCTTTATGTTCAATGTTGCAATATAACAAAGTATAGGAATATGCTGCATCTATGTTACAAAGTAAAATCAGATTTGTAGCCAATTTGATTAAAGTAGAATATTATCATGGCATTAGTGAGTGCGAAGAATAAAGAAAACCTGATCAAGAGTTTTGGTATAGGGCTGGTTATAATATATTAATAGTTTAATCGATTATTAATTGGTTACTACTAGTCGATTATCTTTATACATTCAGAGCTACACTACA
This sequence comes from Timema bartmani, assembly GCA_902151455.1. Taxonomy (NCBI): domain Eukaryota; kingdom Metazoa; phylum Arthropoda; class Insecta; order Phasmatodea; family Timematidae; genus Timema; species Timema bartmani. The sequence continues at coordinate 96,186 of CABFWB010000419.1, read as the reverse complement.
CCGTGCATTGGGCGAAACAATTTTTTCTTTTGTGATTATTAAATAATCGACTAAAATATTTAAATTAGAATCTCATAGTTTTATTTTTCATTGGTACAATTTTTTGTAGATTTTAGACCTATTAGTAAATTAAGAAAACTATTTCTCAGTCTAGATGTATATCATATTTAGAATCAAAATCTATTAATGGTACGTGAAACAACATAGACTTGATAGCAAGGATAATTTTGCTCCTTAATTTTTAATTTTTTACCACAACGTATTACTACCCATTTGGGCTATTCGCCTATGTACTAATTACGCTAATGGTTTTAGAGATTAGGAAGGCTATATCTATAGGAGGTGTAGCTGCATTTGCGTTAAGGGAGAATGAAAAATATTTTTTTGAAAAATCGCCCTCAGTACACCTGATTGAGATTCGAACCTCAATCTTCCAGTCATCGACAGTCTAGCCCACTCTGAGAATGGCACCTTAAACCATTCAGCCACCGAATGGGGTTTTATAATTGGTTGTTGGTAATATAGATAACAATGAGCTCTGGGCGACTCACAGTTGGGAGTTGGTTGGAGAAAGCTGGCTAGTAACTTAATCGCGCGCCTATTAATATAAAATATAATTGATATAGGAGACATTTCCTTTTAATTAATTTTAATTAAAGAATGCTACGACGCAACAGTTTATCTGTGACAGAGAAGGAAATGGGTGAGCATTTCGATTACCGATGTATTTTGATAATCTGTTGTTTTATTTATAAAAATAAAAATATTGCTTTCTTATCAGTTTTTTATTTTCTTCTCGAAGGGGGAAATGTTCAAATAAAATATACGGTGAAATATTGGGGATAAAATAATTTCATGTTTAGAATGTTTAATACTAGCATCTTAAGAAAATAGTATTTATAATCATTATTTTACCTAGTTTATGATTAAATGTTCCTTCTAATAATTATGGTGGATTGAAATAAAATATATTTTAAGTTAAACGTAATATTTATGGTGCAATGTTTTGTTAAAGTCTACCAAAATGCAATAATGTATTGATGTTTGTTTCAAATATTTTATTAATGAAAGAATTTGTTAATATAAGGGCACGGTTGATAAATTTACACACTTAATGTACCTCTTTTCTCCAAATTTAAGCAATAATCATCTAGTTAATAAATTAATATTCTATTGAATAATCAAATTATTTTATAGTTTGAATTTATTGAGAATTAACTTGAAAACCTCCATTGCTATGGACTGAAGTGAGAATTAATAAAGATTTGGTTCGTTAAATAAGTAGTATATATATATTTTTTTTGTTATAAAATTCCATAGGCAATTAGCCATGGTATTTTTCTTTAGCACCCCGTCTTACTACCCGTTGGCTTATAATCTTCCGTGCTAATTATGTTAATAGTTTTAAAGATTAGGGAGGTTAAATTTAGATTAAGTGAACCCACATTTACGTGAAAGGATAGTGTAAAACCATTTTAGAAAAAACATCCTTAGTACACCCGAACGAGATTCAAAACTCTATCTCTCCGTAATTGGCAGTCTAGTCTACTGCGAGAGTAGCGCATTAGACCATGCGGCTACCAAAGCGAGTAGCTATAGTAATTGAATTATAGATGATTTAATTCTATTGAGTCATAATTAATGTTGGTCTACCGTGGAAATATAGCCATGTAACATTCTACTTTAATTGAATATATTAGCATGGCCAGTCATTGGAACGGACGAAGAAAATTAACGGGATAAACTATTGAAATTTAGTATGATCCTAATGAAGACGGATCCGAATAAATAATATAGAATTATTAATAAGTGAACTGCAATTAGTTCTGGATTAGAGAAAATAGATTATTGAGATAACTTATTAATTAATAGAAAGTTGGAAACTGTTTCAAATCATATGGCAGTAGAGATCTTATTCAATGAAAGTCATGGTGACTAAGGAGGGAATAGAAAAGAGCCGCTCATTAAGAAAACTTTCAAGAAGGGGACAACTCATTAATCAACAATTAACTAAAACGAGTTTAGAACTTTAATGTCAAATATCGATACCAGCCAAACTGAATTTACAAAAGTAATCAAGACTGGCCAGACGGGTGGAGGATCTAAAATATTACAAAAAAATAATCAAATACGAGCCAATGAGTATCAAACTAACGCCGCAAGGACACATAAAAAGTAAGAGCAAGGTTTTAAGGTGGGGATGTATGGAACGTGAGGAGAGGCAAGAGTCAAGGTCTTAAGGTGGGGATGTATGGGACGTGAGGAGAGGTAAGAGCAAGGTCTTAAGGTGGGGATGTATGGGACGTGAGTAGAGGTATTTTTGCAGTTTTTATAGTGAAACTTTAATTTTGGTAAATAAAATAAAATATTGCTCCTGTAGAAACATAGAGTTTAAATTTATTTAATGGTGATGGCAACATTTGTTGAATATCTGTCAAATGTGTCCTGGAATTTAATGACAACTCATAGGATGCCGTTATGCTCATGACAGATATCTATAAACGGTTGGTATATCCATGTGAATAAGATTAAACTTTATATGTTTCTACTAGAGCAAAATTTAATTTATTTGGTTAAAAAAAAGTGTTAATATAAAAACAGCAAAAACACTTCCCTTTTCTCGCGTTCCATACATCCCCACCTTAACGGGGTAGTGCAAGAGATACCAGTGATCCTTAGGTCCTTAAGAAAATACACAGTTTGGTGGAACATTGTTTACGAACCCTCGCTTTAAGACAAGCGACACAAGTAGTACACAATCTAAACTATAAAACCATTATCAGACGAGAGTGTGTGGACATTAGTTAGGTGTACACGCATGAGGCAAAGAATGACCTCGTTGATAACAATTGTCACTGTAAGAAACAATATAATATCCTTTCTTGTAAAACCGTAAGAATACAAAAAAAAGCATATCCACTTTGATGGATGCATGGTTTAAGGCGCTACTCTCACATTAGACTAAACTTCTAACTACGGGGAGATCAAGGTTTGAATCTTGGTCGGGTGTATTGAGGTTGGATTATCCAAAATTGTTTTCCATTTTCCCTCCACGCTGCTGTGTGTAACCTTCCTAATCCCTAAAACCATTAGTGTAATTAGTACATAATCTTTTAAAGCGAATGGGTCGTGAGACGCAGTGCTAAAAAGATCATAAAACATAAATGAGGTTAGTCCAGATAGCTGTATAATTTTCAGTAAATATACTTTGAAATTAAGTATTTATGTGTCATAAATCACGATCAGTTCCGTTTAAGAGGTTTTTATCGTCTATCAAGGGGAATTTCAGCACACCTCCTCAACCTATACTCCTCCTTAAATTATGGAATATGTGTCTTGAAATATCTTAACCTGTAGTATTGGCCATTCTCTCTCTCTCAAGGTAAATTCAAGTGCTTTACCATAAAATACACTAATCTCACCCTATAACACTCCTTATATTAGTAATTAATTGCCGCTAATAATCTAAACATATAATCGCACGTATAGTATTTAAAAAACACACTAAACAAAAATTATTCCACTGCATTTTTTTTTAACATGTTAAGGTTTACAGAGTGATGAAATATTTCAACATTTAATTTCATCTGTGGTTGGTCTACCAAATTGTATTTACCAAGCTAACATTGTGGCTTTTCAGTATGATAAAATAATTGGTTTTTCGTTTCGAGTGCACGATAAAGCCTGCAGCGGAACAGAACAAAAAAAAATTTTCACGTATAACAAACAAACAAACATTATCATACTGTTGGTGAGGTTATTTTGAAAAAAATATCTGGGGAAGAGGCCTGTATGCACCCTCCCCTCTGAGCTAGTCAACTAAACATTATTCCAACACCCTTGTATCCACGATCACGTGGTATAAGATGTCAAGCTTGCACTAGATTGAGTTTATTGTTATAAGACGATCGATATTATATTATCGGATGGATACACTGGTAGTGTAAGAAACTTCCCACATTCTTACTTTTCATATTAAATAATTAATAAGATTGATGTTGAATGAACTATTTATAAACAACATAAGTATTAATCATAACTATCCAGGTGTTATTTGCCCTGTCAAATGTTTGCATCTTACATCCTAGACTAAGGACTAATTTAAAAATCTATTTTTAAATCTTTATCAAACTTAATACAGCTCATTTAATATAACTTATAAACATAATTATTATTTTTTCTTCCGTCCAAACTAACTGGATAGTGATTATCAATATTCTTGAATCATAATATATAACCAGATATATTTCAATCTGTATACATAGGCCACGTAATAAGCTCTAATTACTTAAACCATCTCCATGGCACACAAGCGAGCTATACCCACCGAGCAGCCACCACCGTTAGCAATGATAGTGACAACATTTGAGGATAAAGGGTGTCATGTGATCAACACAAGGAGCCTTCAGGCCATTGATATCAGTTTTATAAATCGGAACCGCTACTTCTTTAATAAAGTATCTTCTTATTTGTCTTCTCATTTTAACCCCGTTCTAGACCCACTGCTTCACAGGTAAAATTTGGAAGTGCAGGGTATCGAACTCTGACCACTTGACCACAGAGGATATCACTAGTATGGAATTACTCCATTCTCTGATTCATATTAACGTAGTTGAAATTTTAATGCTTGGATTTCAGAATATGGAATAAGTAATTAAGCTACTCTTACACAGTTCAGGTTAAGTAGGTGAACTGGTGGTCTAGGGATGAGGTGTCGGACTTCTGTGCTTGGGGTCCGGGGTTCAATCCTCAGTCTCGTCACAGATTTATCTGATTGCCAAACCCTTCCTTCACCTCTGACAAGACGTGTATTAATCATAACTTGTGAATGTGTGGAATTCTTCATTTCATCTCACAATCACCCTACCATTACACATTAGCGTATGTGGGTATAACCCTAGCGGGTAGTAAGACGCGGTGATAATAATAATAATAATAATAATAATTCAAATTAAGTAATATTTTCTCTATACATTCGTTCGCATTGGAACAAAATTTCTAGTAAGATATAATTTCAACTAATTTCAATCAAACTTGATGCTTATTAGTCCCTTTATTATTAATATGAGGTGTTAATACAACACCATTTTTGTTTGGTGCAACATTAGGTATAGTTGGTCTAAATTATTTAAAAATTAAAAAAATATAGATTCTGACTTGCTGTGAGAAAAATAAAAATAAAAGATAATATAAACTTATCAACTTGTACAATCTTTTACTAAAAATGTCATATTTTAAGTGTGAGAAAATAAAATTTTAATATAAATTATTAGAAGTGTATAGCTGGTATGTCAAAATCAGAATATATTTATTCAAAAGGATCCCAAAAAATGCTTTGACTCATAATTTTTTCAAACTATAATATATTCTCACATATGGACCTACTTTATTGTGAGATTCAAACTAAAGTCTGTTCAGCGTAGGAATTGTTTTCTGAAAGGCCTTTTTCCCTACCAAAAAGCTATTATATAGTAAGATATTGGTAGGAAAAAAGACCTTTCAGAGAGTAATTCCTACCTACCCACGTCAGAGGTACTCATACTTTGGAAAGATAGTTAGGTTGGGGTTGTAGGGGACGTGACTAAAGCTTTGCCAACGTTTTGTAGGCTTTATCGCGAAATTTTTTTGACTGAAATAAATCAAATATTGTTTCAGTACAAACATAAATTTTAAATTTCTTACCATGGTGATATCAACAGTTTTTAAATATCTGTTATGAACATAGCGACATTAGACGACAGACTTTAAATGAAAAGAAAACACTATTAAATTACAGGACACCCTTAGTGCTGTTGCACACGTACCGATATTATCGGTGTTGGCGCCGATATCGTTGTTAGCACCAATACCGGCGTGGGTTGTTGCACACACACCGACACTATCGCCTTCGGTGCTTGAGAGGTATAGGCAGTTTTGTGGATGGTGGCGAGCAAACAACATGGCTCCCATGTGGAATAGGAGGTTTCTTTTGTTGTGTTTGATTCATCTCCGGAGGAGGCAACGTCGTAACCGGAGAGGAAGAGAATTTTGGGTGCATCCTATAGTAGCCGCAAGGACTCTTAGCACTTACCAACTTTTATTTGCTTCTTTCTGTCTAGTTGTAAGAAATTTGGCTTCAAGAAGCCAAATTTTGTTTTTCATCTCCCGGTCCTTGATTTCCTCACTTTTTTTGTCCCATAAACACGCTCTGCTCTCCACTAATTCAATTAAGATCACTATGTCATACTTGAATTTACTAGACATTTTACTCAAAAGTAGAACGGAGGAAACGAACGCGCAAGCACCTAACCTCACGAGACAAAACCAAACAGTGCAAGATGACAGGATCATAAGATTACATGGAATCTCACTACCACCGATATCGGCGCCGGCACCGGCACCGACACCGATATTATCGGTACGTATGCAACAGCACTTAGCAGATATTCAAGAAATATCGATGTCAACATATGAAGAAAATTAAGCTCTATGTTTGTACTGAAGAAATATTTGTTTAATTTTGACCAAAATGTTTGATATAAAAACTGCAAATACACTTACCTTTTCTCACCTTACCTACAGATCCACCTTAATCACAATTAATAGCATGGTGATTTCATAAATAGTTTTCGATCCATCTTACTAATAAATTTATCATATTTATAAAACAAACGATCGAAATAAGAGTACGTTCTTTGAAAGAGGTATAAATATACTTTATGAAAAATATGCCTAAAAACCTAATGTAGACAATGCTTAAATAATACTTTTAGATAAGAAAAAGGCTGATTGGATAGTTCTTAATGAATAAATGTTCAAAAATAATTATGTGTAAAATAATCGATGGTTATTGAAACCAACATCATTGAAAAACTTAATTATTTTAGTAAAAATAACACACAATTAATTTATAAATATGATAAATAATGAGCCTAGACTATTATTATTAGCGATAAAGTAAGTTTTTTTTTCTAAATTTCCTTCGAAAGCTAAACCAAAAAATCAACAAAATTACTAACTTAGCTGGGTTTTATATTAGTACATTCCTATGACTCTATATCTAGTTAACAATTTAAAACCCCACTTTAGTGGCCAAATGGCTTAGGGCGTCTTTCTCGTGTTAGATTGACCTGCTGATAACGAGGTTTGATTTCTGGTTGGTATACTGAAGGTAGTTCCTCATCACTAGGTAGATGGTAAGACTTGATGATAAAAAATAAACATATGAATGTTTGAATGTATGACCAATGAAATATAAGCAGCTAACTAGGAGAAAATACAAATAAACATCTAAATTCATATTTTAAAATATAATTTGAAAGTAACTACTGATGTCGTTTTAAACTTATATTCTTTAATTTGATAGGAACTATTGATGTGATTTTAAATTTGTATTTTTTAATTTAGTTTGAAAGTAACTACTGATGTCGTTTTAAACTTGTATTATTTAATTTGATTTGAAAGGAACTATTGATGTGATTTTAAATTTGTAATTTTTAATCTAGTGTGAAAGGAACTATTGATGTCGTTTTGAATTCGTATTTTTTAATTTAATTTGAAAGGAGCTCTTGATCTCGTTTGAGCACCTTTTTCGTTCATTGTCTCTGATCTGTATTTTGTGTTTTATTTTGGAATACGTTACCCTTTGTTACTGCTATCTCGAGCGAGAAACCACTACATGAACTTGTTAGCCAACTGACCTAGTATCGGACACTGGTGAAACATCGGATCCACCAACAGCGGGTAACCACGACCAAACAAACAATTTGGTTAAGTTTGTTGGACTTGCGTAAAACAAATTTTCACACCCAACTTTAATCTATGAAACAAGGAAAGTGAATTTCCAATACACCACCATTAGTAAAAAAAACTAATAGGTTTGCACTGCTAATACTAGCTATTGATTTTCAAAATTTAATATTTGTTCTATCAATATCAATCATTATATTATATCAATATAATGTATTATAACTTGTAATTAATATTATCAATCTCTTTCAAATATCATTCAAATACTGTTCATATATTTTATATTGTACTATACATTTATGTCTTTCACGTTAATTTAATACATCTTGTACAACATAGTTTCAATAAAAATTGAATTTTGGTTATAAATATTTTTCAACGTTCTTTTATAAATAATTTAAAATGTTTTTCAAAAAGCATTTAGTAATGTATATACAATGACAGAATCCTTATATTTAAAATTACATTGTTATTTTGTGAGAAAAAAATTATACCCATGATAATATATTGGTTACCAAAAATGTTTATAAACTTAGTGTATTCCCCACCATTATGTCATAAGGTTTTTGTTAGAACATGACTAGGTGAGTTATTTTATCAAGGTAGAAAGGATCCAAAAATAAAATACAAGATATAGCTTCTTTTTTTTGCAATCCGTTTAGTATCCGTTCGGGTTATATGCTTATGTAATAATTACGTTAATGATTTTAGGGATTAGGAAGATTATATTAAGATAAAATGTCCTCGCATTTGCGTGGAGAAGGAGTGAAAACACTTTTATGAAAAACCCTTTTAGTACACCCAACTGAGTTTTTAACCTCAATCTCCACCCAATCAGCGGTTTAGTCAACTGTTAGAGCAGCTCACCACGGGGCCACCGAAACTATGTATGTGTATGTGTGTGTATGTGTGTGTGTATATGTATGTATGTATGTATGTATGTATGTATGTATGTATGTATGTATGTATATAGGTATGTATGTATATATGTAGGTATGTATGTATGTATTATTATTATTATTAGCACCGCGTCTTACTACCCGTTCGG
>CABFWB010000419.1:69897-86571 GCA_902151455.1 Timema bartmani | reverse complement strand
TGTATGTATGTGTATGTATGTGTGTATGTAGGTGTGTATGTATGTATGTATGTATGTATGTATGTATGTATGTATGTATGTATGTATGTATGTATGTATGCATGTATGTATATATGTATGCATTTTTACAAATTTGACGTGACACACATCTAATATAAAGTTCACTAGTCCTACGGATGATGCCAGTAAGAATAGAAACTAGTCGAAAATAATTGTGCAGTGAAAGCAGCCACCAACAAGGAACAAAGGAGTGAAAATCAGATTAGTAACAATGCAAAAAAAAACTTTAAAACTATTTTCTACTTACAAAAGTCTAGATGGTTTCCCTCCCCCTTTGATTAAACCTTTAATTAAATCCTAGCATCATCCAACCTCCGCCTCCATATCATCAGTCCGTAAGTGAGCTAGACTGACCGACCAACACTCATATTGTGAATATCTTAATATTCAACTTTTATTATCTTTAACATCTAAAGTTTTAAATGTGTTAAATTAATATTTTCTTATATATCAGTATTTTTAACATGTCTTACATGTTCTAATTAATGACTTAAAATTAGAATTGTAACTTAAGTCTCATATTTAACTACTCGCTTCGGTGGCCTCATGGTCTAAAATGCTACTATTGCAGTAGACTAGACTACTGATGATGGAGGTATCGAGGTTCAAATCTAGTTGGGTTTACAGAAGGGATTTTTTTTCTAAAATAGATTTCCACACTTCTTCCACGAAAATGCGGGTAAACCCCTAAAGTTAACCTTCCTTATCTCTAATACTAGTAGCGCAATTAGTACACAAGAGTATAACCCAAACAAGCAGTAAGATGATGTGATAACACATTAGGCTACATATTTTGCCTTGACAATAATTTCACATGTTATTATTTACCTTTTAATTCTGGTTAAAATGTTATAACTGTTTTAAATACCGTACATATATTACAACATATTTATTTTCAATCTATATTATCTATTATATTCAATTTACAGCTGAATTATATTTTATTAACTACTAGCATTGAAATACCCGGTGTTGATCGGGATAAATAGTTTAGGGTAAAAATAATAAAAAGTTTTAAAAGCTGTAACAGTACAAATAGGTAAAAAGTAAATCCATTCAAAACAATAAAAAAAATTGTTTAAAACTCTAAAAAGGGTTAATAGGTAAAAAGGGCAATAATAGAAAAATTGCAAAAAAGGGTAATATTTTAAGGTAGAAAGGTTAAAAAGACTAAAATAGCTATAGATTTTATTTTATCTCATTCACCCCGTTCACAATTTTGTACCTATTTACTCACCACGTTTACGCTTTCTACCTCATTTAGCCTACCCTATTAACCCCGTTTAAGCTTTATACCTCATTTAGCCTACCCTATTAACCACATTTACCCTTTCTACCTCATTTAGCCTACCCTATTAACCCCGTTTAACCTTTCTACCTTATTTAGCCTACCCTATTAACCACATTTACACTTTCTACCTCATTTAGCCTACCCTATTAACCACATTTACACTTTCTACCTCATTTAGCCTACCCTATTAGCCCCGTTTAAGCTTTCTACATCACAGCCTACCCTATTAGCCCCGTTTACCCTTTCTACCTCATTTAGCCTACCCTATTAGCCCCGTTTAAGCTTTCTACATCACTTAGCCTACCCTATTAACCCCGTTTACGCTTTCTACCTCATTTAGCTTACCTTATTAACCCCGTTCACACTTTATACTTCATTTAGCCTACCCTATTAACCACGTTTACCCTTTTTAGCCCAGCTCTAATACCCCATTTAAAACTTTTATCCCGTTGACACTTTCAACATTTATTAATCTTTTTGAACATTTTGTCCTTCTAATCCTTATTGATCTTTTGGACCTTTTTATCTCTTACCTCTATTCATTTTATAGCCTTTTTTATTATAATTAATTTTTGTACTTTTAACCATTTTTTTCAATTTTTGGCTTTTTGAGCTTTTCAGAGTCTTGCAATTTTTGTCAATTTTTGTTCGTTTTGTCATGTTTGCCCCAATTAACTCTTTTTTTTGCACTTATTGCCGTTATTCACATTCTAATACGTTTAATCCCTTTTACATTTTTTTCACTTTTTACCTTCCCTTTTTAACATTTTTTAATTTTTAATTTTATTAGCTTATTACTATTTTTGCACGTTTTGCTCTTTTTGTCCTTTTTGCACTTCTTGAACCTTTTTACCTTAAGTACCTGGCTTATTCGGGAGAAATATTTTAGCCTAGAAAGGTTAAAAGTTATAAAAAGGTGAAAAAGGGAAGGTAGAAATATTTAAATTTTCTAAAAGTATTGAAAGGATATAAATAGCAGATAGGGCAATAAGGGGAAAAAAACGAAAAGGGGAAAATGACAAAAATAGATAAATGGAAATAAGAGTAAAAAAATATAAAGATGGTAAAAGGGACCAAAAGCAGTGGTGTAGCCAACATTATGAAGAAGGGGAGACTGAAATGTTAACTACAAAGGTTTTACCTGTTATATCTTATATTAGTTATAGCTGACGGCTTAGTAATATTATATTAATCATTGATTTTTGTTCACATGGAACGTCAAATTTATAATAAAATACAAATATTACATATTTATCAGTTTCTACTTCCATTTCAAAACTTGGATTAAAACTAATTTTCTTTTAAATATTTTGAGAGTGCACGCTAAGCAATTCATTGTTTTCAAAGCCAATGTTAAAAGTGAATAAGAATAATGTTTAGAAAGGTATAAATTACCCAAACGGGAAAACCACAAGATTTATCATAAAAATACTATAATTTAAACACATATTAATTCTATTATTTAATTAACCTGTAATGAATTGTGTTCTTTGTACGTGAAATAGTTATTACTGAAAGCTTATGTGGGTAAATGTTTAAGTCAGAGAGTATGGCAGTTACATGTCTGGTTATCTTTCAAGGAAATATTTTGTCAAGTAGTAACATCCCTCCATCCCCCAACCTCTTCTTACCGCTCTTTTCCCTCGAAGCTTTCCAAATATCTTTTCTTGCCACGCCACATGACAAGCGATAAAATCGCAACGTTGTCAGATATAAAAAATAGTCAAAACTGTTAGTAAAATATTGAATAATCATTTAATAAACTAACATTTAGAAGTTTAATATATTTATTTTGGTATTATTCATGATATAAATGTTTGTTTAGATGCTTAATATTACGAGTAATACAAATTTAGAAATTTATATGGCATGAAGACTGACGCCATTGCATTTTTGCAGCATGCTTCAATATGCTAAATAATAATAAAAACACACATATGTTCTTTGATACGTAATATTATTATTGAAGCAATATTATTAAATTAATATTTGAATGATATTGTATTTTCGTAACTTTTATTAAAAGCTAGCTAGAAAATTACAATAATGTTAAATTGTTACAAAAACATAGGTAGCTTTAAAAGACTTTTCTTCCTAGTAGTGCCCCTGAAGTAGGAATAGGGGGTAGGAAACTAAAAGGAGTGATGACAAATAGAAAAAAACATATTTGTTAGAAAGTGTGGTGAGTCTCGGTAGGAGAAAGGAAACAAATAGTATTTGCTCTGTGCAAAAAGCATTTATGTAGGTCTAATTCCTTTAAGAGTTATTTTTAACGTTACAATATTATATAAGCCTTCAGTATTTAATTTTGTCAATTGTTCAATGAAAAGTTAAGGGAAACTTAGTCTCATAGTCTACCTTGACGCTACGCCCCTGGTTTAAAAAAAAAGGGAAGAAAATAAGTGTCATAAAAATAAAAAGGTTATATAGCTTAAAAGGAGTTATGGTTAAAAAAAAAGTTCTAAAAGGTTAAAAAGGGCAATATGGTAAAAATTGTAAAAAGTGAAATAACAGTTAAAAGGATGGAAAACGTTAGAAAAAATTTTAAAGTGGTAAAAATGTTTTTTAAAAAAAAGGGTTGAAAGTAAATCTAATAACAATTTTAAGATATCAGCTTTTGAGGCGATTGGCCCTTTTAATTTGTCGTGGAAATGCAGAGCCATAGGAACATACGGCTATCTTCAAGAATTTTTATTGTTTTGAAATTTTCTTTTCGGAAAGTTTGTTCAAGAATATAAACATGTTGATTAAGTTATATTTTTTATAAACACACCTCCTCTATAATTCTAGCAGTGATCAAATATTAATAATTTTGACATTTTTCAATAGAAAACTGCCGGCTTCATATAAAAAAATAACCAAATGAAACACCTAATAAACATTNGTCTGTTTAAATTTGTGCACCAGCCTTTGTCTATGAGAGGACAAGGGGGTGTTACACATTGATACATTATCTTAGAGGGGGTGTTGAAAATATTACTATAAAAATTTCACTCATTCTCGAGAAAGTCTCTACTTCCCAACGTAAGATTTTTCCGCAAGACCTGTCCGGTAACTAGCGCCATCTACTGTTTCCATGATCCATCTGTTCTTGTTGGCTCGGAAGGATACTTGGTCAGGTATGAAGCCATGCCATGTCTTTCACCCTCCCACCCACCATCCCACAAAATAGGTTTTAGACTTGCACTCGACCTTAAGTGCGAATGTTCGTGCACAGGAGCTGCCACAACCCGCATTACACAACTGTATGAAATGTAGTATTAAGTCTATCTCGCGGCGTTAATATATCTTCATTTTGGTTTTGGTTTTAATTAATTTAAGTAATCAATTCCAAATTTTAAAATTCCGTCTTCTTCATGCACAGGGGGTACTAGTTTATAAATTTAAGACCTCTGCTAGTGGTAAATATTGCACAACGCTCATGACAGACAGACAATTATTTAATACTAGATATTTTAATTTACATTCATATAGACGAAACGTCTTCAATTCCATTTGATTTAAAATGTTGATACAGAGATAATTTACTTTTTTAGACTGTGTTTTACTACCCGTTCAATTTATACCCAGATGTTCTAATTATGCAAATATGTTAAGGATGAGGAAAGTTGAATTGTAGAGGAAGTGTGTTAGCATTTGCCTGAAGGTAGGGTGGAAAACCATTTAGGAAAAAGCTCAGTACACCCTACTGAGACTTGAACTCAGACATCCCCGTCAGAGCCTTTCCAGTTTATAGCAAGAGTGACGCCTTAGACCATACCACCACAGACGTGGGAAACATTTAATATTTTCTAGAAAGAAGTTATTGGTATATTATCCTATTGTATTTAAGAAAAAAGTATAAATCAAAAGTTAGTGTGAATGTATTTGAGGAAAGTTTATAGAATTTTCAATACATAAACAGTGTTATATTATTATAAATTAAATTTAAATTATAAGCACGAATGTATCACAGGACCCCGGAATTAGTACATATCAATGAGCTAATCATACTCTGCCATTAATTTAATTAGTCAAAAAATAACACTTATATTTTATTTTACCACTAGCATAAATAAATTATTTGATGAAAAATTCACAGCTTTTTTTATCAGTGCCACGTCTTACTACCCATTCGAACTATACGCTTATGTTCAGTACTAATTACGCAACTAGTTTTAGGGATTTATAAGGCTATATTTATAGAGAGCGTATACACATTTTCTTGAAGGGAGAATGTAAAACCATTTGGAAAAAAAACTACAGTACACCCAACCGAGATTAGAACCTCGATATCTCCATAATAGGCAGTCTAGTCTACTGCGAGCGTAGCATGCTAGTCAGCGTGGCCTTCAAAACGGGTGGGCTTACTGTACAGCTGGGTACTAAAAATGAGTTAATTATTCTCATATATTCATTTCATTAACTAACCGACCTCTTGGTCTATTTGTCAGCACCCCTGGCTACTGATACAAAGGTCCCGGGTTTGATTACTAGTGGTACCACAAGTATAATTCCCGAAAGGGAAACTATCCCTATGGTAACCATGATCTGGTTAGTTTGGCTTAGTTAGTTTTCCCAATGGCTCCTATCCTTCATAATCACTAGCATGACGTCGTTTCATTACGGGTATGACGTGTATACGACCTCCAAGGTATACCCTGGGAAATGTTATACTCCCACAGGGTGGCTAAATGTCCACCTACTATATAGACCAAACTCAATCTAAATATTACATCTCTCACTGTCAAATATGCCATACCCTAAGAACAAAATTATTTGAATTAATTTACAATGAACAAAAATAATTAACTGAACAAAATGTACAAAAGAATGGTTGATAATAAATAATACATAGAGTATATTAATTATTATATCTTGTGTTGTTACAATATATTTTGATCTGTATTAAAAATGTAATCAAGACAAAATATTATGTTCTAAATCACAGTGATTAGACTTTACAATGAGATGTTGACTTGCTAGTTTTGGGGTAAAGTGTTCGCACAAGGACCCAATGTTTGCGTATTTTGTTAGTTCAAACCCAGCCAGGGTGGACAGATTTTTCTTTAGCGATAAGAATTCGTTGCATAACTTCCTTCAGAGGGGAAGTAAAGCCGTTGGTCCCATGTCAATATTGGCATGTAAAGGAACCCTGGATGGTATGTGAAAACACTTTTACCAGCAAAATTGATAGGCTCTTTCACTCTCACTCATAGAAATTATATTGTACTAATATAATCCGTCGGTTCAGAAAGTGCACGTTAAATATCTCTAATAAAATATAAATAAATGAAGTTAGATAGCTGCATTTATTATATGTATGTAATAATGTTTATAAAATATATCTAAACACTTTAAAATTGAAATTGAAATAAAGACCATCAAACAATAAATATATTTATTATGATTATTATTAAATTATAACTTTTTAAGTGTGGGGTGAAATTAAAAGTTATAAGTTGATACTGTGAAATTTAGCTGAGCATTATCAATCTTGAAGATTAATTATCTGGTATTTATTTTACTGTTAATTCGATAAATCGGGTTAGTATTGACAATCACCGGATATTATGTATAATAACCAACAGTCCTGGTGAATGTGATAAATTGTTCATGTTGTAGTCAAATTATTCACATTAACATGTTATTATGTATAATAACCAGCATCCTTTGGTTAAAATCTGAGTCATACATGGCATCTGTTGTGCGTATTAATTAATTAATTAATAATAATAATAATAATAATAATAATAATAATCGGTTCCTTACTACTATTTTATAATGTTTTTCAAAAACGTATTAATTAAGTTTTATCTTTTATTGAGTGAGGATGTGTGGTGTTATCTTGATATGGAATCTGTTAGTTTAACCTAAACTAACCAAACCTAGCTAATATAACCTTCAGAATAGTTTATCACTTCAGCCAAACAAGTTTTGTTGTTACGTAAACTAACAGTGTAAAATAATAAATTGCATGTATTTAATCACATTAACCACTAATATGGATTACTTTGGAAAATAACCGGTCATTATACAGAGTAACTAATTTATTGCTTTAACGGTAACACACACACACACACACACACATATATATATATATATTCATTCCTTATTTGTCTCTGGTATCCCTTTATCTCTTGAAATATTGAATCACTTCTGAAAAGTCTCCCTTATTGCACCTAAAAGAGATTTAAACCTCTACCTTCTGGTCTGATCCAACCATCCTATTGCAAACTTGACTTCTTAAACCCCCTGACCACCACTGCGGCTTAAAACGAACATCTCAATACGTATGTGAGTGAAGTGCACACATTTTTCACAAATAAAATGTGCCATAAAATTTTTTAAATATAGAATAGTTTAGAACTTGCCTTACACTGCCTTGAATATAAGATAATTTGTGCATAAATATTTTAAAGAAAGGTATAGGAAAATGTCTCACAACCAGGTCCCCTTAAGTTAACCGTGGATTGTGCATATTGCAAGTGTGACCTACGAGAATACGGGGATGAATAGCTCCAAAACTAAGAGAAATGAAGATCAAACGCTTTCCTAACATAAGGATACTGACAGAATTGCACCTCAGGCATTTAGGTATATTTTAATAAAACACTAACGTGTTGCCTTACTTCGTGTCTGCTAGGTCATCCAACTTAAAAACAATCTCAGAAAGCTGATACTGTACACAAGTACTGAGGGGATAGTAAGGGTCTAAAAGATTTTTTTCCCATTAACTTTTACCTATTATTTTATGATCCTGAAGACTTACATCTCAGAATACAAGTTTGTTATATAGGAGGTATCTAATATACTATCAGTAGGTGCTATTTAATATAGTAGTGGCCGATGACAGCAAGGTCGGGGTTCGAATCCTGGGAGGGTATATTTAATTTTCTCCCTTAGGATTTTTACACTCATTCTCCACGTAAATGCAGGTGCACCTACTCTAAATTCAACTCATTATCATAATTAGTACGTATGCGTATAACATTAACGGTAAGAAGGTGCGGTGCTAACATACACACACACACACACACACACATATATATATATATATATGTATATATGATTTGTTTACTACTCTAGCTACTCGAGTTACTTGCACCTAGTAGGGTATAATATTTAAATTTTTCCCTTTAATGCTGTAGATTAAATAGCCAAGCTATTATAGTTATTGAGTACGGATATAGTCGAATCTTCCTTAAAATATGAGTAAAGAATGACCCTTGACATGGGACGACTCCTGGATAGCTTAGTGGCTAGAGCATTGGTGTACTAAACCAGAGTTAGTGGGTTCATTTCCCGTGTCCAGGTGTCATTTTTTCAATTTAAAGAATATTTAATGCAGTAGTTGAAGTATGAATTCAAACTATTTAGTTTATTTATTAATATATTATATTACTTTAAATCAATTACTAATTACCCGCTTCGGTTGCCACTTGGTCCTAGACGCTACTCTAACAGTAGACTAGATAGATTGCCATTGACGGGAGATTGAGGTTCGAATCTGGGTTGGGTGTACTGCGAATGGTTTTAACAAAATGGTTTTCCACTCACACAAATGCGGTTACACTTCCTGTAAATAAAACCTACTCATCCCTAAATCTATTGAAGTAATTTGTACAAAGTGGTACAATAACCCAAACGGGTAGTAAAACGCGGTACTAAAAAAATATTATTTGACATTAACTTGTAAGTAATTTATATTGGATTATCAAAAAGTGTTAAGTACTTGATTGATTTTTAATTACCAATATTACCCGTATCAATGATCACGCTGATTAAATCTCTGGGTCACTGGTGATGGTCTGAGCTTGAATCCCAGTCGGGGGTACTAGCTCCATTATTGAATGGTCTATCACTATATCTCCTCAACAATTCATATATATTTCCTATATATTTTACCTTCTTCACTCCACTTGTGTAATAAATGTGTATAACCTGGGTGGATAAAAGAACAATGTGTTGTTAAAACAACAAGAAATTATTAAATATTAAACTTATATCCCATTATTGGGTTTAAAGATTTTCTCTAAGACATCAACATAAACTGGAGCAAAGATGATAAAATCTCTTTGTTGTGATCGGATGTAATTTCATATATTCAATAAAAAGGGAGAAAATTTGTGCAGCGGGTAACTTTTTCCTATAACTTCCTTTTATGACTTCTCCTAAGATAAAATCAACAAAGATATTCCAAACAATTCCCCATATAATGTTTCTATACGATAAGCTTTAACATCGTATCATCCTATATTGCTATATTATACATAATATCAGGACTTGGATTGGTCTCCCAAAAAGTTTTTTTAGCCCTCAACGATTTTTAAAGAGACTAGTCATAAACATTTAAAGATTTTCTTAAATACTTATTGGATTGTATTAATTATTATTACTTCAATCTTCATAGTGGTCTAACCTTTAATTACTTGTATTATTAACTTATATTAAAGTTTTAAATAAAATAAAATAGTAACAACGTTCAAATTTATAAATAAAGGATAATCTTTAAGCTCTAGAAGCTTTTAGATGATCTACTAATTCATATTTGCATTCTAATATCATTTTATTGATTATAAATCTATGATAAAAGGGTTTAACTATCCTCTTCTATAAATTTACAATTTACTGCTTATCACTCGGCCATTTTACCTCAACTATGATGATTTTCTACCGACAATAAAGATATTAAATCTTTATATTTCATCTTTGAGGTCTGGTATTGAATAGTGGGAACTATCTCTTATATTAATAATAATTAGAGCTGAACAAGGTCATTGAGGAACTTTAATCGTAGATAATCAAATTTATAGTTTAAACATCACAGCTTATGTATTTATTATAATTTTTTATAGTTTACTTATTTTAATTGGAAGATTCGAATATTGATTAGTACCTATACTAATTTGATCCTCTGATATAGCTTTTCCACGAGTAATAATATAATATTTGGAATTTTACTTCCATCATTAATCATATTACTGACAAGTAGATTGGCTTAGAGTGGAAAACGTACAAAATTGACATTTTATCCACTTCTTGCATCTACTATTGCTCAAACTGGAAGATGTGTTTTTATAGCAATATTTTAACTACATTTAATCAGGCTATCCTCATTTCTAGGAGCGTCAATTTTTTCTCAAGAGTTATTAATATATGATCTGTTACTTTAAAAATTGATAAAGTTAGATTGACAGAAAGCAAGTACGAATATCTAACATTTATTTAGTCAAAAGTATTTTGAAAAAAATACTTAGGTAGGTCAAGATGTCACAACATTAAAATAGTTGGCAAAGAACACCAAAAAAATATTTGTTGTCATGCAAATCAATGTCATCAAAACATATAATAAGTTTCAATTCTAATCAGGATTAATGAGACCCGCTTCGGTGGCCGCATGGTCTAAGGCGCTACTCTCACAATAGACTGGCTGCTAATGAAGGGAAGTTCAGGGCTCGATCCTGGTCGGGTGCAATTCCTCAAAATTTACCCTTCCTCATTCCCAACACATTAGAGTAATTTGGGCATAGACCCAGGTGGGTGGTAAGAGGCGGATCTAAAAACAAGTAAGAGAATTAGAACTGATGTAATTTACTTTTTTTTATTAAAGCCACTCAAAACAAATCATTTACGTTATTTGGTAGATATATGGGTGCTCTTACGATATGATTTCCACTGTCATAACAAATTGTTGAGTTCTCTAAAAAGGTTTTGAGATGAACATTTTCACAAAATATATAAGCTATTGCTGGGCTTTACTAAAAACCCTTTCATTTAGGAAAGCGGGAAAGTTGATTTATGCGCTTTTTCCGTTAGAGTACGACGATTATTAAAACGTTCAGTGACAGCTGGCCCGGCTCTTACTGTCTCAACATAAACAATAATTAAACTCAGATTTAAAAAACATAAATACAAAAATATTTCCATATAAAGTTAATTTTGATAAATTTAGAGCCACTTTCCTCTTTAAGCTTAACTGTGAGAAAGCTTAGTTGAATCGATAAAGAAAATAAATTTCTTATACACACTTTATACAAGTATCTTTAAATAATCACAGAAAAACCTAGCCCCCAAGGTCACCGAAAATAGAAAGCAAAATATGCTTGAGTGTCGTAACAATTCACAATCTAGCAGAAATATCTGTTGACCTATATTTCTTTACAGCACTAACATAAAACATCTGATGTGAATATATTAAAGGTTCCATCTTGAACAGAGTATAATTAATATAATATGTTATGTGTGTGGGCGTCACCCTTAAACGTATAGTAACCCAAAATAATAAAATAAAACTTCATCTCTCTCAGATTCAGTGATGTCCCTATGAATCTCCTTTGTCAAGACAAATGGTGGACTCAGTATACAAAACAGTTGACCAATATTACAAATTATCTCACTTACAATGTTGACACAATACTGAGTTTATCTAGTAGATAAACCTTTACGCTTATATACTTCACTATATACCTTATTTGCTTGGAATGTAAAAGTACAAGGAAATAAATATAGCACAAATGAACGTTGAATTTGGTTAGTATTCAGTATTACTTTGCCACATTCTAGAAACCCTAACTAAAGAGCTTTTGACTAATTAGAGACTAATTAGAATAATTATAACTAATCTTTACTGCACCATTTAAAACTTTATGCAATAGTTTTAAAATTAATTAAGTAGAAATATTTTCTCTAAGTTAACAATTTTATATGATTGAAATATAAAATACAATACTTGTGAGTTAGTTTAAGTTTGAAATTTAAAGTCTCTTTATAAATTAAAATATTGTCAACAATACAAACTTTAAATATATATATAATTTTGAAAAGAATTAAAATCTCTTGTATGGCAAAAAATATTATTCAATAATTCTATATGTTTATTTAAGAAGTTCAAAAAGTATTATTTTATTTGGTTTAGTTAAATGTTTAATATGCTGTCAGATGCTTTGAATGAATTGTGATAAATTGAGCTGATATTACCAAAAATTCCTCTTTTAAGGGTTGGAGGTAATATTCCCTTCTGGAAGGTACTTAAGATATTTTGTAAGCTACACAAAATATGTACGGTACTTACGATATATATATATTAATATTATATATATTAAAGTATAATCAATTGAGGACTAAACCTACTTTTACAATCACTTTTAAAAGACAATACACAAATTTCACCTTATTTTAAGGTATTTCAAATTAAAATGATCTAGGCCTCCATTCTAGTCCTTTTGAGGATAAAAACAGAAGATCCTAATCTTATTAATATATTTTCCAATTTCCCTTATTCTAGAACATATTCATGATTTTTCTAAATCAGACAAAGAGAATAAATATCTACTTGTATCTTCCAACCAAACAACAAGCTGCTAGGCAACCCATTCAACAAATAATAATGACAATTAGGTATAATTTAAAACTATTTTGAATGAACCAATTTTTAAAATTAAAATTATCAAATGTTTATAGAGTAAAGATACTAAAATAATACCTTTTGCATTCAAACTACCCGCTAACACATAACCTACAATACTTAATTCAGTAACCAGTCTTCACGATATATGATGGTGTAGGTAAAAGTATCAATATTTATTATAAATAATAATACTGGTTTTGAAAATTACAACTTAAAAAATCTATTGTTTCTTCATTCGAATAAAATACTGTAGTTATACATAAAAGATGGTGGAATTGGTAAGGACAAATATAAATAGAAAATATAAGGATTAAAAAAATACCTTAGATAAGTGACTCTAAAATATAATATATTTAAAAATTATATATATATTAATATTATATATATTAAAGTATAATCAATTGAGGACTAAACCTACTTTTACAATCACTTTTAAAAGACAATACACAAATTTCACCTTATTTTAAGGTATTTCAAATTAAAATGATCTAGGCCTCCATTCTAGTCCTTTTGAGGATAAAAACAGAAGATCCTAATCTTATTAATATATTTTCCAATTTCCCTTATTCTAGAACATATTCATGATTTTTCTAAATCAGACAAAGAGAATAAATATCTACTTGTATCTTCCAACCAAACAACAAGCTGCTAGGCAACCCATTCAACAAATAATAATGACAATTAGGTATAATTTAAAACTATTTTGAATGAACCAATTTTTAAAATTAAAATTATCAAATGTTTATAGAGTAAAGATACTAAAATAATACCTTTTGCATTCAAACTACCCGCTAACACATAACCTACAATACTTAATTCAGTAACCAGTCTTCACGATATATGATGGTGTAGGTAAAAGTATCAATATTTATTATAAATAATAATACTGGTTTTGAAAATTACAACTTAAAAAATCTATTGTTTCTTCATTCGAATAAAATACTGTAGTTATACATAAAAGATGGTGGAATTGGTAAGGACAAATATAAATAGAAAATATAAGGATTAAAAAAATACCTTAGATAAGTGACTCTAAAATATAATATATTTAAAAATTAAATTAAAAGGTACTAGAAATATCGTCACACTTACTATAAAATATGTTTTATATTATAGTGAATAAAAACATATTTAATATTAATACCACAATTAATGTTTTAAAACTATTGTATTGTATCGTGAAACAGATATAAACAAAACAAAAACGTCACACACACTTCCCATTCAACCAGTTCTTATAATATTCCCCAACAGAAGATTAGCTGTCGGCTTGTATTCTGCCTTGTAGGCATTCACACTGATCGAGTCTTTTGGTTTTGAAATTAGATTTTTGGGTTTACCAAAATTAAAGTCATCGCGCAGAAAAAGGAAAACTGAAATGATTTCAAATCGGGCCAATTGGACTTCACCGATGAAGATAAAATCTGTTATTTTATCATCCCCTATTACTACTTGTTCAGGTTAAACGCTTATGTACTAATTACGATATTGTTTTTAGGGATTAGAGGAAGGTTATATTTAGAGGAAGTGTATCCGCGTTTGCGTGTAGGTAGAGTGAAAACCAATTTTGTAAATAAACCCTATCAGTGAACAAGATCATGATTCGAACCTAGATCATCCCGTCATTGGTAGTTTAGTCTACTGATAGAGTAGTGCCTTAGACCATGTGGCCACCAAAGCAGGTATCTGTTTATTGGCTTGGAGCTCATCACGTTACTAATTTTTGCCAATGTGTAAATCCACAGTAACACAAATACTTTTAAGTGAAACATATTTCTCACTGAAAGGGTTGACCAGAAGACTTAGAGAGGAGCAGGAATAGACAAAAGAAAGTAATAATAAAAGTAAAGAGGGGAAAGGGAGGTTGTGAGCGAGAATAATAATTTAGCCCCT
This sequence comes from Timema bartmani, assembly GCA_902151455.1. NCBI lineage: Eukaryota > Metazoa > Arthropoda > Insecta > Phasmatodea > Timematidae > Timema > Timema bartmani. The sequence goes on along the minus strand of CABFWB010000419.1, from coordinate 71,938 downwards.
CCTTTGAATCACCAGAGTAAGTCCAGCTGATATAAATTCCTTTTAAAAGGGCAAGGCTGTCGAATGATCCAAAGGCACGAGCCACATGGAGAATCAGTAATTAAGTTTAGTTTGAAAAATGGTCTGTACGGTAATTAATCTAACATCAAATAGTATTTCTGTGAAAAATAAAACTTTCTCTAACCAGGCTTTTAAGTAAAAGATTTTCAACGTAATGGAAATTGATAAATCATTGGATTTATAGTTGAGATGTCTCTATCATAATTTCTCCTTGGATTTGAAGTTGATATTTTCTTTTGGTGAGAAACTTTGAAAAAAGAATTATTATAATATTAATAAACCATATTTATAGAAAATATACCATCGTCCACTTAGTTTAAGACGTAAATATTTTAATAGATCTCAAAATATTAGAAATTATTGTTCTCTTAGCTAGATTTTTAAATTATAATCACTTGACTTGAGCTACTAAACAAACCAATTTTGATAGTATACCATATTCAAACAATCAAATTACGCCATGTACAACACTTCCTTACACTTCAGGGCACTTCTCTTCTAACAAGTCTCTTACATATCCACAGAACAATAATTATTCTCCCTGCTGTCCTCTTCCCAATAGACCTTCTTTACTTCCACCTTTGGCCTCAATCACATTTCCAAGTTATTTTAAAGTATGTGCCTATCCCAGCTTGAAAACAGAATACTTCAGAAGGCTGAGTGCAGTGTTTCAAAGAGACAAAGGAAAATACTGGGACCAAAAATGTTTGATGGTGGTAGATGTAAATAAGAAGGGTAATACGGGATATATTTATATGGCCATGTGAGGAGAGGCCAAAAACAATTATGTATGGCTTTTAAAACAAAATAAATAGCCAGTGATGTTTTCTGATTTAGTCATGCAGGCGTGTTACACGTCGTAGCATTTAAATTTACGAGTTGATTATGAGCAAAATCGATATACACTCGATATGTAGCCCAAAGACATTTTCAGATTTCAATCTTGGAAATTCTATGGAAGAGAGCTTGTATTATTAATCGTATTTAATAGCAAATAAGTTGGAGATGAGCTTAATCAGCCTGCATAAGTAGAGGTATTTCTCATCCTCAAATATTGCCTTAGGCTATTAAAAACTATACACCGTTTTCGATAAGAAGGGAATAATTGAGAATGAAAAACTATACTTCTCATCCTCAGATATTGCCTTAGGCTATTTCTCATTCTCAATTATTTCCTTCTTATCAAAAACGGTGTATAGTTTCTCATTCTCAATTATTCCCTTCTATTCGAAAACGATCTATAGTTCCTTATTCTCAATTATTCCCTTCTTATCGAAAACGGTCTATAATTTTTCATTCTCAATTATTTCCTTCTTATCGAAAACTGTCTATAGTTTCTCATTCTCAGTTATTCCCTTCTTATCGAAAACTGTCTAGAGTTTCTCATTAGATAATCTCCCAATCTCGAGAGTTTGAAAACATCCTTGAGGAACATCGTTGTTCGTGGTTACTGCTGAGAATAACAAAGCATCTTGCTACAGAATATTCGACAGTTATTATTTGAATTTGGAGACATCAATGTGGGAATACTGGTGAGTAGTCATAAACACTTAATATAATTTTTAGCGTGTGGAAACCAAATAAGTTGTTATCGAGTCTTACTATTTCATTCTGATTACACGTTTATGTGCTAAATAATCGGGAACAGACTCAATTTCAGACCTAATATTCTATGCCAAGAATATAAAAAATTACTCTAATAAAATATACTACCCGTTCAAGTTATAAACAAATAAAACAATCTGATCAATAATAAATAATCATATCACTAGTCTGTATTGTAATAGTATTATTACTCTGATAAAATAATCTACCCGTCTAGGTTACAAACAAATAAAACAGCCTGAATATCGATAAAAAAATTATTTAACTTATTAAATGTTTCATAAAGTTTAAGAAACAACTCATAGCACTAATATAATTAGTGTACCCGTCTAGATGACAAACAAATAAAACATTTTTGACTATTTAATAATTAATT
>CABFWB010000419.1:38136-58702 GCA_902151455.1 Timema bartmani | reverse complement strand
TATAATGAACATTTACTCTGATTTCACCGTGTTATGGCACTTGACTGTACTAGTATAATTAACATTTACTCTGATTTCACCGTGTTATGGCACTTGACTGTACTAGTATAATGAACATTTATTCTGAATTCAATGTGTTATGGCACTTGACTGTACTAGTATAATTAACATTTACTCTGATTTAACCGTGTTATGGCACTCGACTGTACTAGTATAATTAACATTTATTCTGAATTCAATGTGTTATGGCACTTGACTGTACTAGTATAATGAACATTTACTCTGATTTCACCGTGTAATTGCGTTTGACTGTACTAGTATAATGAACATTTACTCTGATTTCACCGTGTTATGGCACTTGACTGTACTAGTATAATGAACATTTACTCTGAATTCATCGTGTTATGGCACTTGACTGTACTAGTATAATGAACATTTACTCTGAATTCACCGTGTTATGGCACTTGACTGTACTACTATAATGAACATTTACTCTAATTTCACCATGAAATTGCGTTTGACTGTACTAGTACAATGAATGATTAGTCTAATTTGACCTCTAATGAGACATGACTGTACTCGTATTGTGAAAGTTTGGTACAATCTGACGGTGTAAGTAGAACTAACTGTATAGTGTTATTGAGCGAAAATGCATCATGCCACGAATGTTAGTCTATCTTGAATATGAGATGAAGTTTAATTCAGTTTGCTCTGTTTTAGGGCTGAAATGAACGTCCAACGAAGTTGTTTCTCAACTGTCCGCTACAGCCCAGAGTCTGTCTTCTCCTCAGCAAACAATACCACTAAAGTGTGAACGTTTGGAGTCAAGCACAAAAGCTCAACTGCTCGCTCCTACACAGAATATCCACCCAATTATTCTACGAGACTGTTGACCTTCTTGTCCCTTCATCTGTGTTTATCAGTGTAGCTTCTGCCACCAAGTTTGTCCTCACTCAACTTCTTGCCTAACTTCAGATCATTGTTTAGAAACTATTGTTCCATTGCAACGGAGTTTCTAGACATGTTCTCACACAGAGGTTTGCGTGAATATAGTTTAAAATACTTTTAAAAATATAAATACAATAATATATTGATTAATATGATCATATCAAATAGAAATTAAACGGCCCCATGGTGGGGTGATCAATGCAACGCAACAAACTTTAAATTGTAAATGTTTTGAGCTTATCATAAATAAATACTTTATATTTATTACTTACTCTATTTTATGGTTAGTAAAATAAAATTTGATATAAGTTGTACTGGCCTATGTCTAGTTATATGTTCAACTAGCGACATGTCATATCTTTAAATATTTAATCCTAACTTGTGTAAAATCATGCTACATACTTTTGTTTGTATAAATATATTTTCTATACGGTAAATTAAAGATTCATATCTGACTCAACGATTGCTGACTTACAGTGGATTTGTCTTTAGTCCTTTTACCTCCATTAGCCTGAGAATATTGTTTAGGGATTAGCAAACTTAAACATATAATTTGTTCTTTGTGGTGTATACAGATTGTAGTACCTTGACACAGGACTGATTGTATTATGTATTAATATAATAGCTCTCAGCGTCCTGACTGCCCACTCTGTTTTCATTTCTAATTTTCTTTGTAATGCTGTATGTTGGCCTATGTCCCTAAGGACGAAAAAGGGACAACATATCTAGACGTAGCACTACGTGTAAATATAAATACTGATAACACTAGGAAATCTAAATTAGGTTAATGTCCTCTTAGAAAGATAAAACACGTCTGTTTTTAGCTTACCTAAGAAGTCTGGCAACCAGCCGTGAGATATAAGTGTTGTGTTTCGGTCATTATATTTGGTGCAGGCCTACATGGTGTTTAGTTACTTGGATGTAATAATTGTTAGTGCACGTAAAGCTAAGGCTATAAAAGTTTTAATATATCAGAATCAATCTAAAAATGTGTGGATTCTGATTGTTTAAGAACGCGCACACGCATTCACATGGAGAGAGGAGGGGAAAACAATTTGTTTTAACTGTTTTGTGGAAACAATATTTAGATCTACATGATAGAATTAAAACTCTAACCTACTCAATGCAGGTGATTCGGTGCAGTTTATATTTATAGCAGGTTTAATATAATAACAATAATAATAATAAAACACAATCATACTTAATTACTGACATAAACCAATTTCAAATAAAACTTATAGCATTAATTGTATACACTTTGTATAGCTTGATATGTTTTAATATAAAAATGGTCAAGGTCTGTTGAGGAGGATAAGATCTGGCAACTGCACGCTCCGTAAGATCTGTACCGCAATTTAAGTTTGGAACAGTCTCTAGATCCAAGTTGCCTTGGTATACCCTACTCCTCTTTCTACGACTCCACTTAGTTACTGCGACATTAAGGGAACCGTTGCGGTCGTATCACCATGAAGATAGTTGGCTGGAAAATTACTGAAATGAAAGGGGTACTAAGTGTTAGTTGCAAAACAACTCAAAATAAACCAAACTGAAAGTTGTGTGCGTATTCCTCGTACAGTTTAATCATCGAAAGTATGAATCAAGCTAAATAATATTTTAACTCAAACAGTAATATTATCTAGCATACAATTATAACTGAATTAACTATAAGCCTAAATAGTATGACATTCATAATTTAATGAATATGTTTTTGACAAAATAATCAATATAAAATAACAATATTTGAAATCCCTACCTATATACTGTAGGTATTTGTTTCAACATCAATGAAATTCAATTTTTTTTAGTGAATTTATAAAAAATGCATATTATGTTGAATCAACTTTTATTCAGAAATTTATCAGGATATTTCAAGACATATAATTCAATTTATATTTCTAAAAATTACTTTAAAAATATATTTTAACTGGATATAAAATTGTATTGAAATTTAAAATATAAATTATTAAGTTGAGATTAGTTTAAATTTATACCATAAGTACTAGGTAAATGTATGTAAACAAATTTATAGAATAAGTAGTCAAACCTCACTTAATTTATCAGAAGAATAAACTATTTAAGACCCGCTGCTGTGGGGCCGCGTGATATAACGCGCTACTCTCGTGTTAGACTAGACTGCCAATGATGGAGATATTGAATTTCGAATCTAGGTCGGATGTACTGAGGGAGGGTGGTTTTCCCAAAATAGTTTTCCACTTTACTTCCACAAAAACGCTGGTACACTTCTTATATAAATATAACCATCGTATTCCCTAGAACCACTTGCGTAGCTAGTACATAGCCGTATAACCCGAATGGATAGTAAGACACGATGCTAAAAAAATACAAATAATAATGAAATGTGGTTTTATTTGACGTGTAGAATCGTTTAGTTTCTCTGCTGCGGGCCTGTAGTAAGATCACTGCACTGCTATTCTCTTGGTGTCAGTTCTATTACAGAGCACTGAAGGGAATGGCTTAGAAACACAATAGCTCTCATGTCACACGATGTTCAACTCTGTGTAGAATAACCTCCATTGTTCCCTGGATAGTACTTGTTAGCTATTCCCTCTCTATCATCCCTTTTTCAGGTGTAATAATGGAGTTTGAGTTGTCATTAGCTTACGCTATTTCTATAGCTAGCATTATTGTTCAGTCAAACTGACAAAATAAAAATGGAAAAAGCTCATAATATCGTTATTTCCCCCATAACTTTCTAGTATTAACAGTAAATATGATTTTACTATGCTTCTGTAAACTTGACTTTGGATTACTTATTTTCAAATCTAATTAATTGAGTTATTTACCCAGTATGATTGTGCTGACTACGATGCAAAACCTACATAATTCATAATTTACTTATTAACTTATCATATTTTCGCTACTTTTTTTTTTATTCATACTTTCTTAAAATCAATATTTCCCCAATTACATATGTTCCCACCTTTCTAGAAAAAAATATAAAATAAATAAAATGTACATTTTCATGATAGAGTACTTATTTTCTCATAACATTAACTAATATAAGCGATCAAAGTTATTTTGGCTACACTCATATATTATTTTAAAGTAAATAATACATTTGTGAGTTTAGAAGAGTCAGCACAACCAACCCTTTAGCCGTTAATCTCAGTTTTATTGACCGGAGCCGCTACTTCTTTATTGAAGTAGCTCATTATTTGTCCTAACGGGTCTGAGTTGACCCCGTTCTAGAACCACTGTATTACAGAAAAATTCTGGAAGAGACGGGGAACAAACCTGCTACCTCTGGATCTGTAGCCAGGAATAGTTTCATAAACTTTGCTATATTTTATTTATTGTGAGGATAGAAATAAGCAGGTCCTTAAACAGTTTTTCTTTGTGGTGTAGGAAATATGGTGGGAAAGGAAATGGTCTGCCTACGATGTCTCGTGGGGAAGTCCCAAACTGAAGTTGTCATTAAATTTTTGGGCGTAATACAGTTGGGCCAATTATATCTCTTACGACTTGCATTTCAAAGGGTAGAGTTAATCCCACATTGCAGTTGGGCCACGTATTCCTGTTATGACTTGCGTTTCAAAGGGTAGTGTTAATCCCACATTGCAGTTGGGCCACGTATTCCTGTTATGACTTGCGTTTCAAATTGTAGTGCTAGTCCCACATTGCAGTTGGGCCACGTATACCTGTTACAACTTGCATTTCAAAGGGTAGTGTTAATCCCACATTGCAGTTGGGCCAAGTATACCTGTTACGACTTGCATTTCAAATTGTAGTGCTAGTCCCACATTACATTTGGGCCACGTATACCTGTTACGACTTGCATTTCAAAGGGTAGTGTTAATCCCACATTGCAGTTGGGCCAAGTATACCTGTTATGACTTGCGTTTCAAAGGGTAATGTTGATCCCACATTACAGATGGGCCAAGTATACCTGTTACAACTTGCATTTCAAATTGTAGTGCTAGTCCCACATTACAGATGAGCCAATAGTTCCTTCTTGCGAATTGTAAACAAGGCGCACTGTTGTACTAACTTGGGACCGGCTGTTGTGGTACTCCATTTATAATATTTGTAAATGTTTTCTAAAGCTGAGCGATAGACAACTAGTGATGGATAGTAAAACATAAATAATACTAAGCTGATCTAACCTAGTCTAACCTAGCCTAGTCTAGCCTGACCTAACCTAAACAAACCAGACCTAAACAAACCTACCAAGCTGATCTAACTTAGCCTAACCTAGCTTAGTCTAGCCTGAACTAACCTAAACAAACCAAACCTACACAAACCTAACCTAAACAAACCTAACCTAATATAGGGCAAACAGATTGTTGGGGCCAAATTTATATCTACCAGCGGGTATAATATATGTTATAGTCCTCCTGAAAAGTGACTGTGGCCCAACTAAACTATAACGAGAATATTACTGGTCAGTAATCGTGGCCCAACTGAGCAATGGGCTTTTGGTACAAGGGATCTCGTGTTTCAACTGTTATCGCCGAATTTTTTAAATACTAAATCCTTCATGACAATATTGTAATATATAATTCAAATTGTAGCTATTTCATAAGACTCAAACTAGCTATGAGCCTAGACATTGACTAGGATTCTAAAAATAAGTTACTTATCATAATTTAGGGAAAACGGGGATATAAACCCCGTTCTCTCGTTACGATCCTGGAAATAATCAATTTCACTTTAGAACATAGATGTTTTTAATAAAATTAATAAAACATCTTACGACGTTGATTCTTCGGTATTATGTCTGTCCCAATTAATCAGATGGGTTTGGGTTGGAGGGTATTTTGGTCAAGCATAATGGTGAATAGCAGAAAAATGATGGATTGTGATAAATAAATATTTTCAACCTTAGGTTTAACCTTTTCACCCCACGCCGGTGGGAATGGGATCTAAATTTCAAACTAATCTAGTCTGGTTTGCCGGTGATGGGGGGCTTGGGGTTCAAATCCTAGCTGGCTATATTCCAAAATGGTATCCAACTTTCCCTCCACACAAATTTGGGTACATTTCCTCCGAATTATATTCTCATAATCCCTACTATATTAGCGGAATATTTATCTTTGAGAACATACCAAACGGATATTAGGCTAAGATGTAGTCAACTTTTATTTTTTATTTATTCTATAAACTTCATCATTGATGCTCCATAATACTAATAGAGTTATCAATATAGTTTTATAACTTTTTTTGCGGAAATAATTGAGTGTTATTTTGGTAAGACTCATTTTGGAGCTCAATTTTCACATTTATAGCATCCAAATAAAAACAAAAATTTACAAGAGTACAAAGCAAGACAAAAAACTCTTGTGCAGAAGTAATTTGTAAATGCACAAACACATTTAATTGTTCCTTTTTCTGTTTGAAAAACAAACAAAATAAAATCACAACATAAAAATAGAGTGTAACATAAAATTACATCACTATAAACAGTGGGCAAGGGGAGAGGGCAGGGATATTTACTAGAGCAAAACATGAGGGGAGGTCAAAATGGCCCTAAAATTCTTGTAGTAATTCTGACAGAAAAAGTTTTACATGAAATAAATATTAATTTGCACCGCACAACCTTTATCCCTCTTTTATCCTAAAATAGACATTTACTAAAATCCCGTAAGATTTTTTGTGAAACGAAATAATAGGTCTATACATTGTGGAAACATTACACCAAATATCATAAATTAAATAATATACATTGTTACTTACTCTATGGAATTGGGAATTAGGAACACTGTTACAGAAAAATTGAGAAAAGAGAAAAATCTTTGTCCACCAAAGAGCATAAGAAAAAATTAATTTTCAAAGAACTGAATTAAAAAGTTTATACATTTGCTTATAGCTCAGAAACTATTGGTTTTATAAATATATATTTCAAATAAAAGATTTTTAGTATTACAACTTTACAATAATAAGTTATTTCTTATCTCAAATAGTTGCGGAGAAATGATGAAGATTGGAGAATTTCCCTCATGTGAAGTAGCCTCAAAATCATTTTAATGAGAAAGTGCTTGTTAATAGTGAAAAACAGTGTCTAAATATAAAATGTAATTAAGATCACTATAGTGAATTTCGATAAAATCGATTTTGTCTCATTTAGCCCATCAATAAACTACCCTTAGATTAATGGCTAGACATATAATTCCAAAAAACCCTCGGGGGGGGCCTTATGACAACCCTAGCTATCAAGTTTTAATCCAAGCGGTAAAATGGTTTCGGTTCTAGCCCGAGGTACAGACAGACAGACGGTATTGCGAAAACAACTATTTTGGTTTCAGGGAGTCATGAAACGTCGTATTTTATCAAAATCTTTAGTTTGATTTTTTTGACGATCACAATATTCTCTTTCTCTGAGGTGTCAAGAGAAAGTATTAAAATAAGTGAATTGGTATCGCTTCCCCCCTCATTCGGTTGCCCGTATTTCTACAATATTTGATAGGTACACACATTCTTGAGAAAACCATCTGGCTGTGTGTAACAATATGAGTTTGTTTCCGTTCTTCTTCTAAGCTTTCAAGTGTAATAAGAGAATTTGTGTGCTTGAATATTCCCGGCGTAGCTGTTTTTAATAAATACATTTGAAGACGCTAGTTATAAAACAAAAGACTATAGCTCAAGTTGTTTATACTGTAAGAGCAGTGCGCCTGTTAAACAAAGAAAACAAACTTGAGACTATAATAATGTTTTGTGCACCTTGTATTGCTACCAACCACGCTATTCGCATCTATAGTATATGACGTAAGAATGAGATAGATTGTTTTTATGAAAAGCTTACGATAATTTTCGTGGAGGTAGAGTTGGAAACCTTTTAGCAGAAACAATCCTCGGTACAGCCTTCAGGAATTCGAACCCCGACCTCCTCTGGTGATTCTAGAAACTAGCCTAGTGTAAGTGTGACGTCTAGAACATGGTGTTACTGTGCTGTAACGTCTCTTTATTTTCCACAATTTCTGTAAACTGTACAATAATTGTTTGTGCACTGCGTCTTACTACCCATTCTAACTACCCACTTATTTATATTGATATAAGGATAAGGAAGGCTGGTAGCCCATATATAAAGAGGCGTGTTTACGATACCAACCGCAGTCTCTTTTTCCAAAATATTATTGTTTCTTTCTCTTTACAGTCATGACGAGTCAAATTATACACGGCTATTTTTGTTACAGGCTTCAGAAGCGACCCCATCTTGTTTCACACGCCACTAGGAATGGGACTAAGCAAATTTGACTTGACTGGGATCTAAACTAAGTAATCTCCCTTCCTCATATTTAATTCATGAGTCTAATTATTAATAATATAGTTTTACACAATCCAAATAGGGGGTGGGGAGAGAGGTATTTTTACTTTCTTTTGATCCCTTGGAGATTGAAGTATTGTGATTGTCAAAAAAATCTAGTCCAAGATTTTGATAAATGTCGACGTTTCGTGACCCCTGAAACCTAAAAAGTTGTTTTTACAATAACGTATGTCTGTCAGTCTGTAAGTACCTCTAACTAGAGCTGAAACCATTCAACCGATTGGGCTAAAACTTGGTATCCAGGGTTTACTTAAGGTCCCCCTGAGGGCTTTTTGGAATTATATATTCAACCCTGAATTTTACAGTAGTTTACTGAAGGGCAAAAATATAGAAACTCGATTTATCAAAATCCACTTTTACAATTTTGATTAAAATATGTATCTAGGCACTGTTTAACATTATAAACAAAATAACAACTTTCATTTTTCCAAGAAAATGAATAAACTTATCCATGTAAAGTTGTAAAAGTGTTAAAATTAAAATTAGAAATATCTTAATCTGGAATATATATTTATAAAAACAATAGTTTCTGAGCTTTAATAAACCGTATACATTTTTTATGGAGTACTTAGAAAAATAAATTTGATTGTTATGCTCTTTGGTGGACTGAAATGCTCTTCTTTATTCAGTGTTTCTATAACAATGTATATTATTTAGTTTAACAAAATTGTATAACTTTCTAGTAAATGTCTCTATTTTAATATTAAAGAGACCCGCTTCGGTGACCACGTGATCTAAAGCGCTAGTCTAGCAATAGAATAGACTGCCGAAGATCAGGGCTCAATCCCGGTTGGGTGCAATGAGGGGGGTCTTTCCTAAATGGATTTCCACTTTCCTTTCACGCAAATGCGGGTGAATTTCCTCTAAATTAAGCCTTCCTAATTCCTAGCTCATTAGTGTAACTAGTGCATAGGCGTATAAGCTCTACGGGTAGTAAGACGTGATGATATCTACGGGTAGTAAGACGGGATGATAATATATATATATATATTATCATCCCGTCTTACTACCCGTAAAATATATATATATATTATCATCCCGTCTTACTACCCTATACTCTATATACTCTATATATATATATATAGAGAGAGAGAGAGAGAAAGAGAGAGAGAATGTCTCTGTGGTGCACCATACCATTTATCTTATCATTTATTGCGAGTTTTCTCATACCTGATATCATCTGGACTGCAGCTACGGCCGAAACGTTCCACAAAATGGCGGATTGATACTAAAAGCGTCTGAAAAACTATTAAGAAATCTATTCTATTTAAATATTCGTTTATTAAAGCGCAATACTTAACAAATCAGTTTTATAATGATCTATGGGGATGGAGAGTTTGTGCATGCAATAATAAAAATTAAAAAATTTACCATTATCATAAAACTAAATAGCAATATAAAATTAAAATAAGAGAATATATTTTGAATTAGTGTAGCTAGAGTAGGGCTGTTATGTGTAGTGGACCAGTCTAACTTGCAAGTTGGCCTGCCACACTGTCGAAAGTCAAATTTTTCTTTGTTGAATCGTTTGTTATCCTTTTTTGATGATATATGACCAAACATGAACATCTGTGCTGTGGAAATAGGCCTATTAAATAACATTTAATGTGGCGGGTCAATTTGAACTCAAGCTAGCCCATCACATTAAATGTTCTCTTAAAGGTCTAATTTTAGAGCACTAATTTTCATGTTCGGGCACATATAAGCACACACAAAGAACAAAGGATGGCTCAAAGAGAATTTTGTTACATTGATATTTTTCTTCAAAATATGCCGTGCCAGCTTGAACTCAAGTTTTCTAAATTTAAAGTTTAGTAAAAGCGCAAATTAGCCCGCCACATGAGATATTCTTTAGATTGCCTAATTTTAGAGCACAAATGTTCAATTTCAGGCGCATATGAGCGCATATGAGCACAAATGGATCACAATGAAATTGTGTGGATAGAATTTTGTTATGTTATGTTTTTCAATATTTGGCGGGCTAACCTGTGCTCAAGTTGGCCCGTCACATTAAATGTTATCTAAAAGGCATAGTTTCATGGCACAAATATTCATGTGTGGGAAGATATGAGCATAAATAGAGCACAAACGATTGAACAAAAACATAATAATTTTCAGCAAAGTAGCGGGGCAACTTGAGTTACATTTTGAGAAGCCTACATATCTGTATTCAATGCAGTTCTTATGTAAGTTCTTGGAGAACTATACATGGGGCGGATCTGTCTGCTAGTCAGCTAGCCTTCCAATTGATTAAACAAAATAATTCTATCTACATAATGCTAGGAACTTACTAGTTTGTATAATATTAACAGCGCCGTTTATTTTTAGGGCTTAAAGCTCAACACACTGCCAGGGATGGTAGGCAGAGATGAAAGACAATAAACAAATGTAGAATGACAAATAATGGTGTACGTAGGAAATGAAACTGGAATACAAGATTTTGGTGAAATCCGTGGTTTACCAGTTTGGCGCGTCTTCACTATATTACTAATTAGTTCCGTGCTAGTCTAAACAAGCTCTGAATTGAAGTGCAATGACTGAGGGAACTGGATTCTCCTGAGGCAAGGTAGTGAACGAGGCGTGAAAATTGTGAAACAGAGACAAAAAACAGCTTGACTTTAATTGGCATCAGCAGGTTCAAGGACATTTGGAAAACATGGAATAATATGTCTTTCACGTAAAGTCTTACAAAAATTAAAATATAACTCACTTGCATAAAATGTGCTCACAGGCATGATTTCGTAAAACTTATGTGTAATATGTGCATTATATTTTTGTATCTTTTTAAAAATTAACTTAGTTCGGTCAGAGATGCCATTTATTATCCTACATATTATTTATATTGTCGACATCCCTTTTTCTCAAATAATACAAAGCCTACAGCGATGAATAAGGTATCAATGGATATGATTTTTTTTACCGACTTCTGATATAGCACACTCAGTTTACGTTAAAACACATTGTTTAAAATTTAAGCTAAAAGAAAAATCTAACAATATTTTTGTATCAATTACCGAAAATAAACTTTTTTTGCTATTTTGTTTGTACACTTCACTAAGAATTTAATTTCATCAACCTAAAAAAAAAATAACTTTTTTTGTGGGGGGGGAGGGGAGGGGAAGGTTGACTGTGCGAAAGTTTCGCAAGGGTTTACTGGTTTTTCTTAATTCTTGTTTGTATATTGTAGCTTTCGTTCTCTTTCATTAGAGTCAGAACAAAACAATCAAATTGTTTGTCTTTCCAATAAATATAGCTCAAATTGGGTATAGAATTTATTGTAGTGGTAATTTTGTTTATGTTATTTGTCAATCTTAAATATACATTGTTGTGAGCGTAGAGCGAAATACGGTATTGCTGAGTCAGCCCGTCCAGATTACGTTAACACATACAAATTATATTTCATCCATCCCATTATTTTTTAACAGATTAGATCACCATTACAAGTTTTAAAGATATATATTTAAATTATTTATCTGATTTTTGACACAAAATCCAGGTGGAATTAGTCATCCATCACAGTTTAGAACATATTTAACCAGAAAGTAATCACGTATTTCTATCGCGGTGCTCGTAGTGGATTGTTTGAGGATCGATTGAAATAAATCGACCCCAGCGGAGCTATCATGAAAATCAACAATCGATCAAGCCCAATCACTAGAATGACGTCATCAGACAAGTGGCGATTAGGAATGAACGCTCCATATGCCTTGAATCGATTCTCTGAATCGCTCCAGATAAAGAGGTATTATATCGATTCACGGGAAAAAATCGAGTGCATTGTATTTATTATCTTGGAAAGATAGAGTAAGAGATTCGTGTAGAAATAGGTAGCTTCAAACATATTTCAAATATAAATGGGAATATTTATAAAAAAAACTATTATTGAGCACATTATATGTGTGTGTCTGTAAATTTTCTTACTATGCTTAATTTAATCAATTGGCGATAGATCAATTAGCAAGCTATTACGATAGTAAAGTTTTATGATCACCACGTCTTACTACCTGTTCAGAGTATAAAATATATATGTACTAATTATCCTAACGAGTTATGTGTGTGGAAGATTGGATTTAGAGGAAATGTACCCGCATTTGCGTGGAACAAGAATAGAAAACCAATTTGGAAAACCACCCTCAATACACTCTAAAGGGATTTGAACCCCGATCTCCCTTTCATCGGCAACTTAGTCTAACACTAGAGTGACGTTAGACCATGCATCCACCTAAACAGGTTATATGGCCAACTAAACCAAGCTTTGGCTATTCAGATGGTCAATACAATGTGACTTAACTTCTTATTAATAACTATTATGATCTGTGCGCTTGTCCAGGCTTATGTTTAGAGGTAAAAAAAGGAAAAAGAGGAGAAGTTGGACAGAGCACTCATATTTTACTGTTTTGTATTCAAGCTTTGGCCAACCGCTGTAGGTGGAAACCTGAGTAAAGTAGTCACTGTTGTCTGGCTTGTCACTGTTGAGAGAATCGGGTTTCAAATATTATTAGGGTTGAATTAGTTGTTTTACTAAATGGTTCCCCACTCTCCTCCATGCCAATACGAGTACATTTATTCTAAAATTATACTTCCTCACCACTGCTACATAGCTGTAAATTTACTAATAGCCTGTATGGGTAGTAAGAAACGATGCCAAAAACACAAAACAAAAGTTGTCTTACGGTTCCTTAATGAATGCGTATTAAATGAATTGTGAGCTCACAATTAAAGAAAAATATTTCTGCAATTGTCATACAATAGCTCAAATTACTGTATGAATCCAACCTTTTCTTTTGTTACATTTATTATAGATGTCCTAAATTAATAAATAATATAATTTATTATCAATAATATGATTTTTATGTTTACGTTTTATTTATCTTCGTTAAAATGTAATTATAATATAATGTTAATGTTAATAGCACAACTATATACACGCTTTAAAATGAGGTGGAAAGGGACGTGAGAAAAGTTCTTTGTTTTTGAAGTTGTCACTGTAAGAAAAAAAAATGGAGTGATAAATAAAATATTGGTCCAGTAGAAATATATAATTTAATTTTCTTTACATGATGGTATCAAAATTAATGGATATATTTCGTTTCTTCTGGAAAAATATTTGATTTATTTTATCCAAAAAAAGTTTTGCCATAAAAACTAAAAAAACTCCGACCTTTTCTCCCACACCCTTCCGTCCCACCTTAACCGTATCTATGCACTTATCTGTATTATTAATCATGACTCATAAAATAATTATATTCTAATTTATATAATAATAATACTTAGCACCGCGTCTTACTACCCGTTCGGGTTATACGCTTAAGTACTAATTACACTAATGGGTTAGGATTTGGGAAGGTTGAATTTAGAGGAAGTGAACCCGCATTTGCGTGGAGGGAGAGTGGAAAACCATTTAGGAAAACCACACTCAGTTCACCCAACTCGAGATTCGAACCTCGATCTCCCCATCCTCGGCAGTCGAGCTCAACATGACTAGCGCGTTAGCCAACTACGCCACCGAGGCGGGTTTCTAATTTAAGTCCCATCATTTCAAACTTTGGTTTCAAAATTTTATATCTCTATTAATAAAATGTGTCATGAGCATTGCGTGATATCTACCGCAGGCAGAGGGATGAAGTTTAAAAATTAATGGCCCCTCTGCACACATATGTGCGCCTTGAAGCTGGAATTTTGGAATTTCGATTTTTTTAAATTAATTTAAAACTCGTTTGGAAGAAATAAAATGAAGAGATTTTTCCTGTCTGTTTGAAGCAAAGAAAAGCGTCTCCTCGGGTAATTGCGCAATGTACACTACTGTTACTGTTTTCATAAGCTTCACTCTTTCAGTTTAAATATTATTTTATACGGTAGGTCTACCAAGGCTTTTAAAAACATATTTGTTTATTTATTATGTTCTCTCAACACCTCGGAGGGAAAGTATTGTGATCGTAAAAAAAATTCCAAATCGAGATATTATTAAATGTCAATGTTTCATGACCCCCGGTAACACAAAATAGTGGTTTTCACTACGCCGTTTATCTGTCAGTTTGTCTCTACCTCTGAGTAGAGTTGAAAGTATTTTACCGATTTACCTAATTCTGGCTTTCAGGGGTTTCATAAGGTCTTCCCCAGGTTTTTTGTTTTATTAGGTATTCAACCGTAAATTTAAGGGCAGTTTAATGAAATGCAATGAAAGAAAAAATCTAAATTTTCGAAATTCGTGCTAAATATTTTGATTACATTTCATATCTAGACACTGTTTATCATTATAATCAAGATGGAAACACTTATTTTCTCATGAAAATTACTTTGAGAGTATTTTATGTGGGTAAAATTTTCCAATTTTGATCATTTCTCCCTAACTTTAAAGATAATTAATAACTTATAGTTGTAAAGTTGTAGTAATATTAAATATATCTTTTATTTGAAATATATTTTTATAAAAGCCATAATTTCTCTTTAATTCAGGTCTTAGAAAATGAATTTGATTCTCATGCTCTTTGGTGGACAAAGATATTTCTCTTTTATCAATTTTTCTGTAAAAGTGTTCCTAGTTCCTAGAACCATAAAGTAAGTAAGTAACAGTGTATATTATTTTACTTATGATCTTTGTATAGTATTTTCACAACTATGTATAGACTTACTATTTCGTTTAACAAATCTTAAGAGTTTTTAGTAAATTTCTATTTTAAAATAAAAGAAGGAGAAAGTCTGTGCATTGCACCGTACCATTTATTTTTACCTGTGATGCCCAGATAAGTTTACTTTGCAAACAACTTAATTAATTTAGATATGTTCATAGAGATTTGAGAGGTTGATGTCTTTGGAATTGAGGAATATTGGAAAAGAGAATTGAGAGATAGTTCCATGACGTCCTTTTTATAGAAGTAGACAAAGCTCTCTCTGATTAAAAAAATGCTATATACATTAAAAAATAATAGCTTTTGACCATGTAAAAAGTGTAAGGTATGTAGCCCATGCGCCAGAGGGCCAGAAAGGTCGTTTAACGGAAATAATTAGGGGAAAGCTGGAGATTGTTTTGATTGCTTTAATTCGGTGGTCTGATTAATATACTAAGTTTCCTCCCTCGAAAGACCTCTGAGTGTGCATAGTATCATTCAATTTGTTCATTTTCAATTGACTCACACTTCTACACTATATATTAACTACTTTAATAAACTAATTGTTTTTATTATAATTGATTATAGTTTCACTTATAAATGATTGTCAATCAATAATGTGTATGTTATGTTATTAGCTTAACCCATTTGACTTATATTATAGTATATGTTGTAATTAATATGTATTTCAAGTAGTTTAACTTTTTATAATTCAATTATCACTATATCTTTAATTGTCAACCAATTTAAAGCCATACATCTCATTAATCTTTAATTATTAATATAATATCCAAGTCTTAACTTTTACGTTGATACAAGTTTTATTAACTTTTGTTTACAATAGTGTGCCACCCAATGGCACGTGTGCCATAGATTTTGCATCCGTGTTATTGAAGCTATTTGAAGTTGTCCTTCTCTAACAAATTTTTGAATAGTGGATGCCTCTAGAAGGTATTTTGAGTAGTTTGCTCCTTGAATCTAAAACAAAACTAGATTCTTTAATAAGCTGTTTGAAGCGGTCCTCCTCTAGACATTTTAATTTCTGGAAATGTGTTCAGTGTTACACTACTATTCAAAGCTACCCCGTTTGACGACAATCAATAGTTTACATGAAATAGCGTCCTATTGTAGAATATTTTAAATAAACGGATGTTTAAATCGTGACATTTCTAATTTGGGGGCAAGTGTGATATGATAAATGTAACGCCACCTGTCGTAGCACGTAAAACTATTAGACCATGATACGAGTCTCTCTTCCAGCCACTGCACGTAATATCGACAAATGTGTCAATCATCAAATAATTTAAACTTTTCCATATGGTGGAGATTGAAAGAGACCGGATCGTGGGAAAATAGCCGTGCAGCCCCTCTGGCCTCAATATTTGCAGAACAGTGGTGAATACACTCGAGTGAAACTAATGTTTTCAAAAGTTCAATCATGTGCTACGAATAAAGAGATATAATTTAAACAATATATAATATCAGATTTAATTGTTCACCGGTACTCTATGGCTTAGTTTAAAAAATATAACAGGAACTGTGTGTTTTAGAAATTGACTATCTTAATAATGATTTTAATTAATTTTTAAGTCATACTTTTATGTTCACTTAAATGTCATATTGAAGCAAATAGTCATATAAAATAACATATATTTCTAATAAACTTTGCCATTTGTTGATCTATATTATTTATAAGGCTACCTTATATTGTGGCCCTCACTCTTGTATGTAAATTATATATTTTGTAAGGTCAAAATTAAGAAATTCTAAAAATATTTTAACTACAAACTTAATCGTACTCTTCCCGAAAATTATTTCTTTTGCACAAAAATCTTATTTTAAGTATTTTATAGATATGTAGATTGTATTTATATAAATAGGATAATGTGTTGATGAAAAATTTAATTCTATAATTTTCTGATAAATAACTAATATATATAATTTAAAATTAAATATTCGTATACATCCACAACACTGTAACGCTACCAGATAAAGGTGTCAAATATTTGAAAATGAAAATTGTATGTATCTCTCTTCATAGATCTAATGAAACGTATGCTATATGTCCTTAGCCTATGATGGCTTTTATTCATGCAGATTAATAAACAACTAATATTGTTCCTCGAGAGCTTACATGAAACAGGTATCTTAACTATGTTTAACAACACTAGTTCGTTGATTTCCCACCTAGAACTAACTTGTTTTAAAGGCCTTCCTCCACCATCTGTGCATAAGTTGTAGACATCATTCCTGTGACATGCTCTGTAAACTACGGTGACCGGAGAAAAGCTTAAATGAAAATTCCACACTGAAAGAACCCCACGGTCGAATACTCACAGGAAAAAAAGCTCACACGGAAAAATCTCACACGAAAAAAAGCTCACCAGAAAAGATGCCCACAAGGAAAAATACCCACAAGGAACATTTTCACATGGAAATAAGACCACAAAGAAAAATGCGCACAAGGATAAATGCCCACACGAAAAATGCTCACATGAAAAATGCTCACATGAAAAATGCTCACACGAAAAATGCCCACACAAAAAATTGCTCACACGAAAAATGCTCACATGGAAAAATACCCACACGAAAAAAATTATAAATCAAGGTTAATTTTTAACGGAATGCAAGTTTGATTTGGGTTTTGCATTACTAACATTTTAGTTTTCACTTGTAAAGTGCGCGTTTGATTTATTCTTATTAAAGTTATTAAAGTTAAAAAAGTTAAGTTAAAGTTGTTAAAGTTTGCATTCACTTGTTGGGGTCTTTTTGTTAATTTAAATTAATTTTGTGAAATTTTTTCTGTCATTTTATGGATAATTATTTGACACATTTTAGGTCATCAAAATCCTGGCCCTGTTACAACATAACCAGTGTTTACAAGTGCTTAGAGTTCAAATAAAATACATAAATATATAAAATAAAGTTATATTTAATGGTTACATTTTAAGTTGGATCTACATGCTGGTGTAGTTTAATAAGTAGGCTACATATTACATAAAATCAAATAAAGACTATTACTCTAAAAATATAGAATATTGTTAAATTGTTATGAAATTACCAAGGTTTAGCCTATATTGGTTCAATAATTAATGTAATAAAATAATATAAAAATTATATAAGAATTTGTGAATTGTTAAAGTGTCAATTTTTTCTATAAAAGCACTAAACAATTTATTACAAAGATTTATTTGAGAAGTAGTTTATTAACAAAACATTCAAAGGAAAGAGTTCTTACAATTTAACTAACAAAAACATATCCAACACGATTTAATTTAAGTTATGTTGGTATTCGTTTAATATATTATCCATGAAAATTCTAATATGGATGACAAGCCAAATAAACGAAATTATCCTTGGAGATTAAAGTTATGGGTATCAATACCATTAAAATGACCAAAACAAGATGACATAAAAGGTTTTGGACTATTTAGGGATATTTATAATAGTAGTAATAGGTCGTGACAATAAACCAAATGTTTTTATTATATTGAAATTAAAATTTAAAATATTTTGGTACCCATGGCGTCAATTCACAAATATTTATTTATTGTAAACTGGCCAATCTCCTTAAGTAACTAAGTTTGTCTTCCACCTGCTCATATTGCTGCACAGAAGTGGAAACCAAGTCATATAGAGCCTTGTATTTCCTTTTTTTCACCTCTAGACGACCTGCCTGTGTATTAGCCAGTGTTAATTTGTGGCAAGCCAGGTCCCTCTGGAGTCTAACAAATAGAAACCATATGCTGGGATGACTGCAGTGAAATAGGGAATTAAGAGCGTTGTGAAATCCCTCACAACAATTTTTTGTTTTTGGCGAACGTTCCAGGGCTGCAGCATGATCATTTCATATTCTTATAGGAAACAGGGGATCTCTGCCTGCTGCAACCTAAATTTATGTAGAAAAGAAGTACGTGAGCATCTCAATGTGTCTGTCTTCGTCTGGAAATGTGGCGGCAAGGTTATCAAAGACATGTCTCACATCATCGACTGGAACGAAAGCTAATGCGGCAAGAGACTTCAGTGTAATTTTTATCTTTACATTAATTTCATATTCATTCTTCAAGCCAACATTGTTGAGTTTCCTGATGAGACTTTGACACAAATGAGAATAACACCCTTTGACTTCAGCGTGGGGAAAGGCAATCCTCACTGCATTCATACAAGCCTTCTCAAAATCGACTAAAACCTTTTGAGGTTCCAGATTTAGAATCAATATCTTCATTATTTCAAACTTCTCTCGAGGGATGATTGTCTGGGAAAATAAGCCATTATATCATTATTTAACCCTGACAACACATTTCCCATCCCATTGCAAGGGTAGCACTCACTCCACTCATGTCTTGCTTCTGGCAACGTTTGCTGTTGTTTTTTGAGGACAGGAGTCATGACAATGTTCTGTTGATTCCTGAACTATGCTGCCATATTTTGTTTTTATAATTTAATGCCACTTTATAGAGTGATTCTGTCTGCATCTCCAAGTCACCCCTTAATTGATATTGCGAAATGCGAGATATTCAAATTCCAAATATGTCAAAACTTGATTGTTCTTCTGGCTTCTTGAAAATTCTGTTGTTTGTCCTACCAAAAAAAACACGAAAAAAACTATAATATCTGATGTACCATCGAACTTCGATAACTTGAATCTCAAGGGGAGAGCTGAATTGTTCGAGCTATGACTTTGTACCAAAAAAAAACTATTAATATTTTTTGAGTTGTAGATGCTCAAAGAAAGAAAAATTCGACTCATAGAGATGACTTTTTTTAGTACATACATATATCTAGTGGCGTGTGGTAGATTCTGGACAAAGGGAAGCAATAAATTTTCAGTACCCGTTTCAGTGATCGAATGGTCGAAGACTCTAAGGCAGCGTTTTTCAACCATTGTGTCACGGGAGTTTGAGGGAGAATTAAAAATAAGGGGGAAATAAACTAGGTATAAAAATAAATTTTTTAAAATCTATGATCAATTTTTTTAAGCAATTTATTAAAATCAAATAATACGAACATATTATTTAGTGATTATTACGAGGGAAATAAGTTTAAACATTATAACAATTAACACGTTATGTGTGTGATATTATTCAAAGATTTTGTTTGAAACACGATATTTAAAAATAAATTATTTTTAATATCTTTATTTATTTATCATTGAAATAGTAATTATAGAAATGATAAAATAAATTTAAACCTAAACAATGTTTGTTCAACAAGGTGAGAGGTGCTCAACTTAAATTTGGGTAGTTTCATCAATGCCTATTTTCATCATTTTAATACTTAATGTGATTGTGTTAAGAATTAATAGTAATTACCGTATATTAATCAATTAATAATATTACCAATAACAAATAAAATAAATAGTACGGCACACCGCACAGACTTTCTCTCTCTTTCTATAAACTCGTAAGATTTCTGAACGGAATAATATACATTGTATCATCACCACTCCACATAAGAACACGCATAAAATAATATACAATGATATATAATCAATGAAAAAAGAGGCGCATCTTTGTCCACCTAAGAACATTTCAAACAGTTTAATGTCTTCCACAAGGGTCAACACTTCGTATTAAAATTTCGATTTCTGGTTAAAGTTTTAACATTTTATAAGGTGTTGCAGATCTTCAAGTCATCGCATTGATATTTAATTATTCATTTATACATTTTGACCAATAAAAAATGTAAATATTGACTATTGAGTCTAAAATGGAGATAGATCATTGCT
>CABFWB010000419.1:9024-36724 GCA_902151455.1 Timema bartmani | reverse complement strand
ACAGACAGACAGACAGACAGACAGACGGAAATTCAAAAACCACTTTTTCGGATTCAGGAAGTCATGAAACGTCAAAATTCATCAAAATCTCGAGTTCGATTTTTTTGACGATCACCATACTTTCTCTACCTGTAAGATAGAGAGAAAGTAAAAATGAAATCTTGTTATTGAGATAGTATTAAGTGACAATAAGACTAGTAGTGACTTTAACATTCATTTAATTGGTTTAATTTATTTAAGGGGGCGCACGCCCCCCACGCTCCACTCCTGGATCCAACCTCGGCTACAACAATGATTTATCTCTCTCATTTAGACTCAATAGTTAATAATTACCTATTTTATTGGTCAAAATTTATAAAAGAGAAATTTAATAGCAATGCGATAACCATGAGATGTGCATCCCCTAATAAAATGTCGAATTTTTAACGGGAAGTCCAAATTTTAATAAGATGTGTTGAGCCTTGGAGGCCCAATATCGATATTTTTTTATTGGTCCAAATGTACAAATGAAGACGTTAATCCTTTAGAAATAAAATTATAAAATTTAAAACCGTGAGTCAAAACAATTGAACGTAATTAGAGCACAATTTGTTTTCGGGTTCACTAGTGTATATTATATTACGAATTTTGAGTAAATATCTACATTTTTAAACACTAAAGCAAGAAAGTCTGTGCGGAGTTCCGTACCATTTATTTTTATAGTGACATACAGATACCAATATGTAACAAAATCGTTAGAGCCGCTTTAAAACTATTTCGAATTGTCTAAAATTACTCATCAGTATATTGCCCTTCAACTAATTTTTACCCAAAAACCAAATATAAGGTGATATCGCACTTATTTGGGAGGTCAAACATAGTCTATACATCAATTATTTCAATCAAAATCGTTAAAGCCATTTTCAAAATTGGAATTTAAAAAAACACTCAACATCTTTAATTTGAGGGCTAGGATAAAAAATGAAAAAAATCCAGAGGTATAAACTTATAAAAATTAAATATCAAGATTGAGCACATACAAAGACAAACAAGGTCTAATAAAAATATAATGTTTAAACAACAAAAGGTAACGTCGAGATGTATAAAATTATGTATATTGGGCGCCACTCCTAGGAACTAAGAGAAATAATAATGAAAAACAAATAAAATAAAATAAACTTCAGCTCGACTAAATTTGTCAGAGGCAAGATGACTCTTAATACTCGAGACCACTGGGTGTGCTCGGGAACGTTTATCTGGATATTACAATGTTAATGTTACCTTACCTACAACAATGGTGTGCCGTAAGTCTCTACAAGAGTTGAAAAAATACTTAAAATAAAATATGAACAATTGAAATAAAATGGATCATTGGATGAAATGTACTAATTTTAAATTACAATACAAAAACAATTATTGAAATTTATGTGTGCCATTATTATTATTATTATTATTATTGTTTCCTTGTTACCACATCCCAATCCTACCTATGAAATTCCAAGTAAATATAATTCTAATATGACAAAATAAAAATAAAATATATTGTGTTACATCCATACATAAACAAAATTAATCAATTAAAATAATAATCTCTGAACATGGTTAAATTTAGGAGTTTATAATACCAGAGCAAATAAAGAAAAATATATATAGGCTAAGCATATATGATATATGAAGTTGTGAGTAGAACAACAAAAATAAATATTTAGTATCGTTAAAAAAAATGGCATTAATATTTTTACATAAAATAAAATATTGGATTTAATAAAGTGTCTGAATGTATTTAGTTTTTTCCTTCTAAAGGGTTTTATATTATTCCTGGATTCTTGATGATAAAAGAAAAAAAAAAATATATATATATATATATATAAATATATATGAAGATTTGTCTGGATCTCACCAAGAAAAATATTCTGTGTTGAAACAGCAAAATGTAAGAAATTTGTTTCCTTTTCTTAATTTCAAATGATCCACAGTTTTCGAATACCAATAGGCTCTTGTTCTTCCTTGGACACTCAGCTTTCTTATTGATATATTAATATCCCACTTTTGAAACAGGTTTCCACTTTTAAAATAAATTTATCAAGGAACCACACAAATTTGGTTTCATACTTTAAGGACGCCGAAGAAGAAGTCCCTAATCTTCTTCAAAAAGTGTTCCAAGAATCAAATTTAAAAACGTTCTATATTCTTCAAAGTCCAAAGAAAAAACTAATATATTAAAAGAAAAGAAAAAATTTTGGCTATGGACTAGAGATGAATATAAAATAAAAAATTTTGGCTATGGACTAGAGATGAATATAAAATAAAAATGCAAATTTAATATAAAGATTGAAATATATGACTATGAATATGAATAAAGTTTCCTAAAAGAATTACATGTTTATTTTAATCTGTCAAAATTGAAATACGCGCTAGTTTGTAATTATTTACATCACGTCTTCTTTTTCTTTTACCATCAGAGACCCGCCACTCACTTGTTTACCATATCTGCGCATGCGTTGAAATAAATCATGGCCGACATTGAAAATAAATAATGAAAAGTCAACAAACTTCTTAGATGAAAAATTAATTATGTTTAATAAAAGGTAAGTGTTCTTCCTTAGGTCAAAATTCCTTATTTAAATTATTTAAAACAGTGTTAGACGTTCTTCCTTCCGTCCTTTTATTTTTTTGAACGGATGTAAATAGTATTATTTGTCACCTGCAACACAGCGTTTTTAGCTGCGGGCGAACTTTGAAGTGCATAATTTAAAATGAAAATAAATTGGAAACTATTTACAAGGATTAGAAAAATATAGGGAAATACATGGTAGGGTGGTAAATAACTTTACAAAGGAGACTGACAGAATTGTAAAATGCAGTTTATTCCTTGTTTAAATTTTTTATTTAGATTTTTTCACGATTATAATAATTTATCTTTTGATGAGAAAGTAAAAATGAATGGGGGTATTTGCCTCTATCGACATTTTTCCATGTGCCCACTTTTAGTGTGAGTTTTTTCCCGTGAGCATTTTTCGCGTGAGAATTTTTCGTTTGAGCATTTTTCATGTGGGCATTTTTTACATTTGAGCACTTTTCCTTGTGGGCTTTTTTGACGTCTTTAAATTTGCTACCATACGGGGGCAATCCAAAAAACCTAATGATAACAAAATCGGGGGATACAGTTTTAAAAATATAACCCGTTACATAAACGTATTCACGTACAACACACGGCCGTGTCCATGACACAGCCACACCCCATTTTTTCTCGTAGGCTTTTTTCCGTGTGGGCCTTCTTTCTGTGAGCATTTATGGTTGTGGTTTTTTTTTCTGTGGGGAGTTTTCGTGTGCGCTTCTTTAACTTGCGCTTATTTCCTAGAATCATAAACTACATAGGTGTAAGCAGACACATGAATATCCTCCATGTCCTTAGCTCAAATCTTTGCTAGGACTATAATTCATTTCATACATCCTGAAAGGAAGCAAGATTACAAATATTGATTAAACCATTGTGTAACTTATTATATACATCCATAATGGGATCCGTCAAGGTAACACTGTCACATTTTAAGGTAAATTGAGTGTTCATCATTTGAAATATTTTATTGAAGTTCCTTATACCAGCAATGGCTGGTATATACCCGAGCAGGTAAGGCTGTTGAATGGCTATTGTTTCCTGAAATACATTACAATATTAGAATTTCATAGCTAGCCAATCTTATAAATTAATATTGTTTGAGATATTTTAAATTTGAATGTAATCAGCCCCGTGGTGTAATTATCAGTGCACCTGTCTACGAGCCTAGGGGTCACGGGTTCAATTCCCGGCTGGTAAAATGGGCATTTTTTCCGAAAGGGGAACTACCCCAATAGTCATTAGGGATTAGTTGATTAGGCTTAAGTTAGATTCAAGTGTTTCTACTGGTTCCACACCTTCATACTATCACCATCATCTCATCTCATCGGGACATGGATAGGGCCTCCACGGAAAGGATGTACGATTAGTACATTCGGGCGTCCCCTGGGCAACGGTACATTAGTACTGGCTAATCTTTCCACTACTGGGCTACAAGTGATGTATATAATTTAAATGTGGAACAAATTTATTCCGCTTAGTAATTTATGGATATTATTGTCAAGATAACTGACAATTTATCTAATAATTTTGTTACCTATTTATGTATTACGATTATGTAAAGGATTATGATTCTATATGAAGAGTAAGAATAATCTTTCTTGGATATCTCGTATCCTTGTTTACTTTATAAATAAGCTATAGGTAATCTGATTGCAGAAGTAAATGCTATCTTCGGTTCCAAATAGCTGGGAAATATTTCAAACGGCTCAAATACAACATATATACGGTTGTTTGCCAATAACAGTTAGAAAGTTTGTGCCTACCGGGAAAGGAAAGGTTCAAAGGAAACATATTATATTATGGATTTCAGTTCCAATGAACGATATTAAATTTTAGTTGGAGTTACGGTGGTAAAGCATGTCGAACCTTCAAAGAGAGCCTCAACATCTAAAGAATATCAAATGTAAGCCACTACACAATTGCACAGGTTTTTTAAACTTACATTTATTAGTCTTCGACATTTATTTATTAATTTATTTATCTTAATGACTTATCTTCTAAGCCTTTTCATACATACACAGACCACCCCAATAAAAACAGCATACAAATGGTTCCCTAAGGAATATACTCGTTAATTGACCAATATAAGACTATACAAAGATTGTAATACCTATTTTAAGTGGAATATACGTACTGGCTATAAAGGTAGCTTATACTAATTAAATAAGGAAGAATAAGTAATAATTCATATCAAATGTGCATGCGTTTGAAAATGGAGAGTGTTGAAATTCCATTAGCAAAAACTGTCTTAGTACAACAAGTCTAGAGTCGAACCCTAACCTCTGTACCATTAGTAAACCAGGCCAGACGAGATTATTGCCTTTGTTTGCATGACTAACACAACGCATGGTTGGTAGAGAAACACAAATTTATTATTACTATTATTATTATTATTATTATTACACGTTTGGGCTATACGCACTTACGCTAATGTGTAATTGTAGGGTGAGTGTGAGACGAAATGGAGGATCTTCAGTTTAACGTGGGATCCGAACCACGGTGGAGGCCTGGCATTGGCACTCCACACATTCACAAGTTGTGATTAATACACGTCTTGTCAGAGGTGAAGGAAGGGTTTGGCAATCAGATAAATCCGTTCCGGGACAGAGGATTGAACCCCGGACCCGCAGCACAGAGGCCCAACACCTTACCCCTAGACCACCAGATCACCAACAAATTTATTGTTTGATCAAATATGTTATAATATATTTGTTTTTTTATCACCACGTCTTACTACCCGTTCGATTTGTGCGCATTTTCTACTAGTCACGCTAATGTGTTAGGGATAAGCAAGGTTGAATTTAAAGGACATGTATCCACGTTTGCATGAAGAGAGAGCAGAAAATCATTTGGTTAAAAGCCACCCTGAGTAAACCCAACCAGGATTCAACCCGCGATATTCCAGTCTATTATAAAAGTGGCCCCTTGCTGTAAATTCACAAGTTCGCCTAAAAACAAAAGCAGAACTGAAACGTGGTCACGTGACTAGTTCTAAATCTATCACAAGCCTTATCGAGGCTATCTGTTCAACTCGACCTAAAATAACTTCATCTTGCATTTTCCAGCGTGAAATCATCATCTTAGGAGACCCAATCAAATTTCAACCAACCAACCAACCAACTTAATCAGTGCGCACGTGCCACAAGGCGAGACACTACCAACTTGTTAAGCTAAGGCTGGCTACACGGAGACGACCCGTACCGAACAGAATTTTCTAGAAGGTGGCTACAAAAGCCGAATGTATGCGTGCGCTACCACACTCCTGCCATCTACCTGCCATCGACATTCGTGTTGTGGAATAAGAGTGTGCAAAGTATTGGAGTTCAAGCTTCATTCATTTCATAACGAATAAGTACTCTACTTTATTGAGTGGTCAAATCAGTTAGCATAAATATTAAATCAAATTTAACCCAAAAATAAAATTAAAAAGAGCCCGATAAAATCCTCCCCATAAGACAATAAAACCCAACTGCGTTGTCGGATTGTCATGCGCTTTCGTGGGGTTGGTGGTTACATAGTCCGCATCACACTGCATCGTAAAAGTTCGGTCGAATGCTCTCTCTCTCTCTCGATGATTTTTCCCCACTGGTGCTGTGCGGAACGGATTCGTGTAGCCACTTGCGTTTGGAAACATGGATAACTTTCATCCAAAATGTTACAGTGCGGTACGGGCTGGCACTTTGTAGCCTTAATCTTAAATGGAAAGCAATTGTTTCATGTTTCTTTTGGTTTCGTTTCAAGACATAATACAATAGTATGTCTATTCACTACAAAATAAAACATGTCGGTAATCAGTTGTTTCTAATTAGGGCTGCAAGTAAAAAAAATATAGTACCGCGTCTTACTACCCGTTCAGTTTATACGCTAGTGTGTTAGGAATTGGGAAGGTTGGATTTAGAGGAAGTGAACCCACGTTTGTGCTGAGGGAGAGTGGAAAACCCTTTATGAAAAACCACCCCCAGTTCACCTGACCGAGATTCTAACCTCGGTCTCCCCATCCTCAGCAGTCTAGATTAACACTAAACTAGCGCGTTAGCTAACTACGCCACCGAGGAGGGTGGCTGTAAATAATCATGAGCCTAAATACATTTCAGCTAGCCTGCGAATTGCTGCGCCACCCAAACAGATTTCTGTTCTCAATTTTCTATGAGCGTTTGAATCAAGCTCTAGACAAGGGGTCACCAACTATCGGACAACGGGCCGCATGTGGCTTGCGTAGCCTTGTCTTAAATCCGAGGAATTTCCTGGAGAAATAATCTACTGTTGATGTTTTTAGCCAAAATGGCAAGTTTTGAATTGCACAGGGAAAATCCATGAAAGTTCCAACTGATGTTTGGTCCACCACTAGACTCGTGAATTCAATTGTGGCCCTCGGGCACTTTTAAGTTGGAAACTCCTGCTCTAGACTACTCGACCACTGAAGCGGGGTGTTATGATATTGAACATCAACTGTTGATAGTGATCAGAGCTGATATTGGTACTCCTCTGAGCATATGAAACAATCGTAGCACGCAGTGCTGGTTGAGGGGTATATAAGATGTTATATTAGCACTATACAATGTGCCGTTGACAAAGAGGGTGTAGTTTTAAAACTAGAGGAGTAAAATGGGTAAGAGGGCCTTCTGATTGTGCTAGGATTTTTATAGCATGCCATTTTTTTTTCTTCACTACAGGCATTGCCGATGAATACATAATCTTTATTCATGATCCCCTTGTTGGGGAAATGTATATTTTATAGGTAAATTTTTGGTCAAATAATTTTAAATCATATATTTTTTTCGTCATTTTAGAGTCACTTTTAGGCATTTAGAGGAATTTTCTAGTCATTTTAAGGCATGTTCGAGTTATTTTAAGGCATTCATGTTAAATAAGTGTATTTTTAAATAACTAGTATCAATATTTTAAAAATGCATAAATATTTCCAACACACAATTGTCGGATTAAGAAGAAAATGTAGTCAATTAACTTTGTATCTTCTTTGCTTGAATGGTTGTAAAATACACATTCCTGGTGAGACTGCAACTAGACCGGAGAGGGTTGCGTTAGAAGGGGGGTAGCGATTAGTTCTGAAGTAGATATTTGTAAATCAATATTATATTTAACAGGATGTGAGCTTTAAGTTGTTAAAGACTTTATTGCATGGATAATTTTTACTTTGCAAAGAATATGCTCTATTTATTCATGTCAATTTAATACGATTTTTGGTTAATATTTTTAAGGTATTTTTATTTTTAGATTTGAAGTGATTTTTTAGATCATTATTTAATCATTTTTAGGTCATTAAAATCCGGGACCTGTTAATAACTATTTTTCACCACTCTCTCTACACACTAACACGGGTGAAATGATTTTTAACTCCCTTCCAATCTCTTGAACTTATATCAGGGGTCTCCAAACTACGACCCCTGGCCCGCCACAAGATTATATCCGGCCCATTTAAAGATTTTATCAAAAAACAAATTAATTGCTTATCTTCTTTATTTCTTGACCACGCAATATATTTGACATGTCCAGATTCTTGCCGTACGCATGCTTCCCCCTCACCCAGCAGAGGGCTATAAAAGGAAATTCCCGAAAGATGTTACCTAATTTTAAAAATAAGTAATTATATTGACTAATTATGTTAAATATAGTTTATTACAAACAAATTGATTCATTTCTCACCGAGAAGAATCAACGTCAATCGCTTTTATCAAACACTGACTGGCTTTGAAAAGTGGCATTTTTTACAGGCGTGACCAGCCATATGACTTGAATCTAAATTTACATGTTGAAACAAATTTGATTTGTGATATATTTGCACATGTCAAGGTATTCAGGGAAAAAATAATGCTACTTGAAGGACAGGTGAACGTTTCATGGGACAGCAAAAATGTGTAAAATGTATTATGTAGCCCGCATATCAAAAAGTTTGGAGACCCCTGCCTTAGATTATCATGTAAGAAAATGTGCTAAAAGATACATATTAACAATTCAAGTAAGATCACGCTATATAAATAATTAATATTGCATAATCCTAATTTAATTTATCGAGCTGTGTACCGTGAACATGACTTGTCTGCACGATGCTTTGAACGTTCAATCTACAATCGAAAATATAACTGACTAGAGAGACATTCGTTCAATCCCCGACAGAGTGAAATTATTCTAGTTATTTTACATTAAGCCTTCTCACCAGAGCTGTTTACTGGCACATATTTTTTTTAAATTTAGCACCACGTCTTACTAACCGTTCGGGTTATACCCTTATGTACTAGTTACGCTAATAGCTTTAGGGATTAAAAAGTATTTTAATAGAGGGAGAGTGGAAAACCAGTCTGGAAAAAACTCAGTACACCCGACTGAGATTCGAACCTCAATCTCGCCATAAGCAGTCTATTAGATCATACAATTATTAATTTTCTGCCTTCGACAGTAAAATATGTACTCCATCGGTGTGTGTTCGGACTAAACGTCAATATCATCTAGTCTTGTTTTTTTACTATGAGAAGGTCAAGGTTTGAATCCAGGCTAGATGCACTGAGGATAATTTTCCTTATTTCCCCCCCTATTTCTCCAGGCCAAGCCGAGTATGTTTCCTCCAAAACACTGCCTTTCTCGTCCTTATCACCTGCTTAGCTAATTATAAATATCGCTGATGGCTAGTAAGACTTTGTGTGGAAATATATATGCTGCCTGTAATAACATTGCTATTTGCTGCTTGCAATACCATTGCTATATGCTGCTTGTGATAGCATTGCTATATGTTGTTTGTGATACCATTGCTATATGCAGCTTGTGATACCATTGCTATATTTTGTTTGCGATACCATTGCTATATGCTGCTTGTGATACCATTGCTATATGTTGTTTGTGATGACATTGCTATATGCTGCTTGTGATACCATTGCTATATACTGCATGTGATATCATTGCTATATAATGCATGTGATACAATTGCTATATGTTGTTTGTGATACCATTGCTATATGCTGCTTGTGATAGCATTGCTATATGATTTTTTGTGATACCATTGCTATATGCTGCTTGTGATATCATTGATATATGTTGTTTGTGATACCATTGCTATATACTGAATGTGGTAACATTGCTATATGCTGTTTGTGATACCATTGCTATGTGTTGTTTGTGATACCATTGCTATATGCTGCTTGTGATACCATTGCTATATGTTGTTTGTGATACAATTGCTATATGCTGCTTGTGATATAATTGCTATATGTTGTTTGTGATACCATTGCTATGTGTTGTTTGTGATACCATTACTATATGCTGCTTGTGATAGCATTGCTATATGCTTCTTGTGATACTATTGCTACATGCTGCTTGTAGTACCATTGCTATAGCGTATTAAAAACATATACGTAAATTTAAGCAAGTATCTGTTTAAACCCTCTAATAAAGTTTGGAGCACCAAGTGATGAAATGTATTGACTTTGATAGATTCGTAAAAAGCCAAAGCAATGAAAGCTTATTTTCGCCAGTTTTGAGGGATGTATTTTGTAAATAAAGCATTTATTTAAACCTGAATGTGAACTTCACAACAGTCGTTGAGAAGTATAAGTTATTAAAAACTTTAAACTCC
Source organism: Timema bartmani (assembly GCA_902151455.1). Lineage (NCBI taxonomy): Eukaryota > Metazoa > Arthropoda > Insecta > Phasmatodea > Timematidae > Timema > Timema bartmani. Next base: position 26,540 of record CABFWB010000419.1, on the reverse strand, counting down.
CATTAATGAAGTAAGAGTCCCATACAAGTACACCACACTTTGTTTAAATGAATTGTAAATTATCAATTTCTATACCCTATCAAATTTAAAATGGATTCATTTCTATAAAAAAAACCTTTTTCTTATTGCTACCCAATATATTTTGTAGTTAGTTACCCTTTTGTTAAATGTGTTAGTAAAAATGTAGCTATTGTAAATTAAAAACTTTTATCAAATGTGTTTTATAAATTCAAAGACGGAAAAATTCAAACATTTTAAATTGTTTTTTTGAGAGTTCAAAACAGAATCAAGGAATTATTTTTAAGTTTGCATGTAATCGTTATGAAAACTATTCTCTTTAAGAAAACCAGATAGCGGGTGTATTGTGCATGCGTCCAAATGCATTAGTAATCACCTGAAATATGAAATAATCATTTTATTATAAATAAGCCACTTGTATTTACTTGGCCAGGAGCGATTCTTACACTTAGGAGTCATTAAGTTGTGTGACTAACTTTGTATTACTAATACTTACTAATTTATTCTATGGCTTTAATTACTCTAAAATTCATCACCGCACTGAAAAAACGTAGGCCACCTATTACTATCTTGATATAGTTCCATCCAGTCCACCTAACTACACCCTATCCCTATCTTGAGCTAGCTATATCCAGTCTACCTCATTAGATCTTAAATCTTTCAGGTCCATTCTAATGTTATCCTCCCATCTGAGTCTAGGTATTCCCAATGGTCTCTTCCCATTGATTTGTCAGTAAATGCCTTTAACACTGTTCTAGACTCTCCCATTCACACTGCAGCTCTTGCCCACCCCAACCTGCGAGAGTTGACTACCCCAAGAATGCCAGGTGTAGATATGATTATAGGGTATCTGACTCATCTACATGTAACATCCTCAACTCTCAACTAAATCCATATATTATTTGAACCAAATATATTCCTAAGTACTTTTTATCATAGCACCCTAAATTTATTCTGGTCATGTAAGGTAAATTTCAAGTTTCACAACCATAGAGAACAACCAGTAAATATTATTTTGCATATTTAGAGTTATACTCTTGACAAAAGGCGAGTTGTTAACAAATTACTGACCAAGTAATATCGTACATTTTTCGAATGTAAGTTTACAAATTTCTACGCTAAAGTCATTATTACTAGTTAAAATCCTTGTCTTTTAATATGGGTCGAAAATGTATAGTAGTAAATTTGTGTAACTATGACGAAGGACGTAACTTCTCCAGTAACGTAACTTCTCGATCATACTTGATTTCTAAGAACCCGAAAAGTTTGAATTTTTGTCAGCATAAAGTCCATCAGACTGTGAAATAGCAGGAAGGGGAATATTTTATCCCACGACCCTCTTTCCTTGCATCACTCTCCCTCTAGTCAACAATAATAAAAATTGAAATAGTTGTGGAAACAGTTTTTCATATGAGGGGTCATCTTTACAATTCAACACAAACACGAGGTGGAAGAATCAATCAATTATTTAGTGAAACACAGCGTATTCTTAACCTGACGGGAGTTTTGTATTTAATTAAAATAATGTTATTTGGAGAAGAAAGGTAGAATTTAGAGAAAACGTACTCGAATATTTGTAAATAATTAGTGTAAATCAGTAAGGAAACGTAAGCGTATAATCCAAACGGGTAGTAAGACGCGGTGCTAAATAAATAACTAAGGAAAAACCACCCTCAACATACCTAGACGAGATTTGAACTCTATCCTCTCAATCACTGACAAATTGGACTATAAAAGTCCGACGTTTAATTGATGTGACCATAGCTTTTGATAATTTATTTAGTATTTGGATCAATAACTCATGATTTTATAGCTTTAATTTTTTTACGTAAAGAAGTTGACTAGCCAGTATTAGCTTTTACCCTTGCCTATATAAACCTGGACAAAAAATATCATCACGTCTTGTTTGGCTTAGCGGTGACGAGGATGTCAAGGTTTGAATCCCATTTGAGTCTACTGAGGGTGTTGTTTCCTAATTATTTACCACTCTCCCTCTATGGCAATGAGGACACTCTTCTATTCACTCTACCTTCATTATCACTTCAGTAAAATTCAATGTGAAGAGCCCGGGTGAGCAGTAAGATTAGCGGAACAAAAATATTCCCATATACCGGAGTTGTATTCAGTTTATTGTAATGGTATTTGTATCTAAGTATCTACTAAATGATATCCTCTGTTTTCATTCCATGTAACGGATGATGTGTTAGATTTAAGGTCAGAATGAAGGCAACACGAGCTAAGGTAGATATTTTGGAAATTTTTAAAAGTAAAACAAAATTCGCCAAAATAAATTAAATATTAATTTGCTTAATTTAATTTCATATATATAACGTCAACATCCTTTTTTATTTTATAGCGCCTATAAATCAAACGACGCAAGCCGCTATACTTCAAAGTTAAAAGAGCTGCCATTGTATTTTATCTCGCGGCGTTAGGAAAGAAACGGCAATAAGAGTAATAAATAAAGAGTTCGCAACACAAAAATTAACCACGCATATGTCCTTTATAACAAAAAAATAGAATGTGTAGCTAAATAAAGGTTATAGAGTTAGAGTTGATTATATTTAAAAAGAAAATCATGTTAAATATTATTTTATTTCCAGACATGTTTGAAAAGTCTATTTGTTGTGACCTGGCATGAATTTTTGCTAAAAGAACTCTATACGAAAATGGTTCTGCAAAGTCTCAGGCATATTAATGTGTCATAATTTTATTTAATCACATTGTTTGAAGAATTAATATTAAATCACGAAATTTCTTTTATAAAATGTATTTAATTTGGATATTCCGATTAGCTCATAATATGAATAACTTTGTCCAAGGGTAGCTTTACTAAAAACTCGCTTTGGTGGTCGCGTGGTCTAGCGTGCTACTCTTGTAGTAGACTAGACTGTCGATGATGGGGAGATTGAGGTTTGAATCTCAGTTGAGTGTATTGGGGTGGTTTTATACTCTTTCTCCAAGCAAATGTGCGCACACTTCCTTTAAATTAAACATTCCTCATCCTTAGGACCATCCATACTTTTAAAGTTGTTAAAGGATTACAATGGGGATAGTTCTTTTTATTACATCAGAAGTTTTTTTAATTTGGTTTTTCTGAGCTTTCTTCCATAGAAGATTATCACAATAATTGATATTGGATCTATATGACCATCTTTAAGGATCACAGTCTTTAACCCTATCCAAGTTCCTTTATTAAATACAGCTATACTATTAACACTAGGTGTTGCAATCGCATGAGCTCATCGTGAACTTACAGAAAATAATTAGCACATGATCGTATAGCCCGAATGGTTAGTAAGACGTGGTGCTAAAAAAAAAAGTTAATAATGGGAGACATATATTGGGTTTTATTTCTTTGTTCATCCAAATTTTACGAGGGCTCTAAGGTTTTTTCTCTTCTTTATCCCTCTAGTACGAAGTACATGAGAGAATTTTTTTTAGTTAGTGATTGTGGTTAATTCATCATAATCATGAAAAACTTACATCCAATGGCTGGGTCTGTTAGGAACGTAAGTCTCTCCTCTATGTCTCCCAAAATTCCAACCCCTCGTCCACGTCGAAGGAGACGGGCAGTGGCACGAAGTATTGTAGTGCTTGTGGGGGGTGAGGTACTGTGGGGACTATGTGAGCCTCATCCACGTCGAGGGAGACGGGCAGTGGCACGAAGTAGGGGAGTGCCCGTGGGGGTGAGGTACTGTGGGGACTATGTGTGGCTCATGACCACTTTGGTAGCTGTGAAAGCCCTGCAGGAACCTTGTAAAGTGATGGCTGATGGGGCGCTGATGAAACTACGATGGGCCTAGCAAGCCAGTCGTGGATGCAAAATTACTTTTAAAATAGAAACACAAAGTCTCGGAAATAATTTTAATTAATTAAAATATAAACACAAAGGGTTGTAAAGGGTTGTAATTAACTAAAAAAGAAACACAAAGACTCGGAAAGGATTGTAATTAACTAGAATATATAATACAAATGTCAAAATTACTGTTTTGAGGTGCATATGTGATATGTTTTTTCACTGAGTCCAGTCAATTTTAGCTGACCTGGCAGTCTAGCGGTAAGGTGTCAGACTTATGTGCTGGGGTCTGGGGTTCAATCCTTGGTCCCGGCACATATTTATCTGATTGCCAAGCCCTTCCTTCACCGCTGACAAGACGTGTATTAATCACAACTTGTGAATATGTGGAATGCCAGGCCTCCACCGTGGTTTCGATTCCACGTTAATCTGTAGGTCCTCCATTTCATCCCACAATCACCCTACCATTACGCATTAGCGTAAGTGCGTACAACCCGAACGGGTAGTAAGAAGCGCAGCTAATAATATTAGTAATAATAATAATAATAATAATAATAATAATAATAAGTTCTAAATATCATACCTCTGCTTGCGGAAAATATCTCGAAAGGCTCTTGACAGACAAACAAACTATTTGGGTTGGCTCTTATACCTGACTGACGAATTTAAATCTTATAACAAAGTAAGAAGTAGTTTCTTACATTACTTTTGGAAATTTAGAAACCCCCATTTCACCAATCTTCACTTAGAAATTTATAATATTTAACATTTATTTGAGTAATCCCACCACACTTATGGCATTTATTTAACTCTCCATGTCTGCTAACAGTATACATTGGTTTGAGCGCGAAACAAAACAACAAATATAGTTTATCTTTGGGTCGAGATGTATTCTTTAATAATTACTCTTTGGATTTGTAGTTGATTTGGCTATCAAGTAAGACATAAATAAATGAATTACACTTTAAATAGGACAATGCATCATTGATCACATCGTTTGATACAGGATATTTGGGGGAAAAAAATCAATTTTAATGGGTTTAAATAGAAAAAATATAGCCCGTGTGTTTAAATGACATCCAAGCCATATCTACGCGAAATACAACACAATCGGTACAATGTTTTGGGCTTAACCCACCATTGGTCTCATGTCATCTGAGAGATGACTTAGCAACGTATTTGCTCATCATTAAGGTTGCTCCTAGTATCTTCTTGGCACCCTTCCCTCCACTGGGCAGTTGAGTCAAAGCCATGATGCAGTGAGTACCAAGGTCATAACAGTAGTAATAATCTCTTGGATGACTTGCACCCAATCGTGTGTCTATTGATCGTCATCTCGTGGATGAGTCGCGCCTAAACAAGCTCTAAATTTATCATTCGTTATGTTTTTTAGTGCCTAGGAATTAATTTTTTTATATTTGTAATGTAGCAAGACTTTCTTGAAATAAAAAATTGATTAAAACAACAAAATATACTGAAAAACAAAAGTAAGAACAAGTACTATTTGTGATGTGTTTCATGTGGTAATCTGGCAGATGACTCGTGCCTCATGGCGTTGGTACAATTTTCGCCAATTTACTGAAAACCTCCTCAAAGAAATAAAAAATGTTTAATATGATATTAAGCATAAGTTTCGTTAACTAAATCTAAATACAACTCATACAAAGAGTGTCAAAACTAATAAATTACATTTTTTATTAATATTTTATCTCAGGAAGCAAATATTTCATGATAATCTGTCAGATGACATGCGACCGATGGTGTTAAAAAAACAGGCGCGCCTGATGGCGGGTTAATTAAGCAACACACAAACACACAGACCAAATTTTATTGTTATATATTGGTAGGATTCTAGAGACTAGACTTACAAACATATTTATTGTTTATATTGTCCATTTTCAGCAACTTTATGACAAACTTTCAATACAAATCTCTATTTTCAATGGGGTTTTTATCAGCACCGCTTATTACTACCCATCCGTGTTACATGAATATTCACTTATTATTACGGTAATATGTGGGAGATGAAGAAGATTGAATTTATATAAAGTGAGCCCACCGTTTGCGTGGATGGAGAGTGGGAAGCTATTCATTAACATTATTCTCAGTACATCCAACCGATATTCGAACCCTGATATCCCCATCATCATCAGTCTAGTGTATAGTGACAAGGGCGTGTTGGATTGAAGAGGGTTTCCTTTAAATGTCTTCGATACATTAAGTTATTTAGGATGCATTTATATTTTTTATTATAATCAATTTTATAATTAAAACATACAAGTTATACTAAATATGTTGTTATAGGTTAAGTGAGTAAATTATTTAAATAATTTAGATTTTAAGCATTTGATCCACGAAATATTTAATTTTCAAAAATTTTAGGACATTGTTTGAAATTAAATTTATTTAATTTTAAAATGTGTTAAAAGATGATATTTTCTCTTTGTAAAAGTCTAAATTACAACTTCCATAGACACCATATTTGATGCCTTGCCTTATGGTACAGGGGTAGGTCGTATTGATTAACTGGTTCTTCACCTCTTCCATCAAGTGATCTCAGGCGAGGGACGTGCCTTATACATTCTGCATTTCGGTTAATGTTCTTGCCGATATATATGACGCTTGTCTTAGCTTCAGAAAAAGCTGTACCTCATTGTAAGCCGTGATGGTTGAATTTGTTTCAAAACTCTATTTTACCTAAATCTTTTACATAATATGTATATTTATGTTATTACTATAAGTTTTATTCAGTTTCTTAACTGCATTTGATTACTACTATTTTGTTAGCTTGCACGTTTGGTGATTCTCGCTTTTTAAATATTCCGACCTATGCTCAGTTTAAAATACAGTAAGAGTTGTAAAAATAATTTATGACCCAACTTTATTTTATAATTATAACCATCCAAATATTTTAGAGGTCAAATTTAGAGAATTTCATGGTGGCAGGCGTTTAAAATGCTAATCTGCAAATTGCAATTGTAACATGATTTATTTTTTGGTGTTTTGATATTTACTATAGAAAAATAACAAGATGAAATTTATTCTATCAGAACTGAGGTTTGAACATTTTTAAAGTTGGAATGGGACTTTTGTTTTGTTTACTAAAAATGGGATCAAATCTAACCTACAACTCCAGCAAGAACTAGAATCAATATAGTAAAATTGTGTGGAAGTGGATTTACCGAACATGTAAAAAAAGACCAAGGTTGGTATTGAACCATAAATTTCAATTTTCAACGTTTAAAATTTTAGGTAGAATTACAAATTGACTATGGCTTACCAAGTTTTGACAAGGACCTTTCAACATTAATTAGAGAAAACCAAACACAATTCTATACTTTATCTAAATGTATCGTAGTCATTCCGTTATATGACTACCATAGCTTGTTCTATTAACACTTTTCTTCAGAACGACAATTCTGAATTATTTAAAACTTTTGGCAGTTTAGAGTTCTCCTAAAATAACAAAACATTTAATCTTAAAATATTAATCTTGTAAAACTAATATAATTTTACCTAAAGCATGTTTGTAAGATTAAAATTATTGCTAAAAAAAGGCACCTATAGGTAAGATTTTGGATGAGAAAGAAATCTAAAGCAATTATTATACATCAGAATATATAATTTTTTCTTTCAATTATTTTGTAGTACACTTTATTTATATTTTCAAGTGCATGCATAGCTATTACTTATGAACTTAATGAGCAATTTTAAAGGATATAGAAGTAAAAGGGATAGAGCAGTGTGTCTGCTAGATACTCATAGTTCCCTAACATCACCCAGTAGTCCCATTATTGAAGAAGGTGCCTATTCAAATTTATCGACTGAACATACTAATTATTTGAAAAAGCAAACATAAATACAAGTTATTTTTTAATTTAATTTAGCACCACGTCTTACTACCCGTTTGAGTTGTACGCTTACTTAATAATTACGCTAGTGGATTAGGAATTGGGAAGGTTGAATTTAGAGGAAGTGAACCTGCATTTTCAGGGAGGGAGAGTAGAAAACCATTTAGTAAAAACCACTCCCATTTCACCCGAGTGGGATTCGAATCTCGATCTCCCCGTATTCCGCATTCTAGCTCAACATGACTAGCGCGTTAGCCAACTACGCCAATGAAGAGGGTTACAAGTTATTGAATATAGCCAAGTGTTAGTAGTACTTTGTAATTTTTCTTGTGAGTTATATAATTACACTAAATTATATACACATCAAATTTTGGTGCTTACCTTATTTATTCATGTTAAATAATATTCTTAAAAATTTAAATATTGGTTTTGGTAACCAATTTTGTAGTTTTCCAACCAGGCATAATGTTGGTATTTATTAGTCCTTGGATCTAGTCCCTATGAGCTATGACACGTAGTATGAGCTAGTTTATTTCAGTGCAGTAAGAATCTAATAATAGTTTATAGCAATAGTGGTAGTTGTGGTCCATATTGTGTGCGTTAGTAACTTACATTCGCAAATTATCTTGGAAGAGTATTTAAAGCTTGTATTAAGATATTATCTCTTCATACTTTAATATTTACTCTGTTTAAAAGAGGGTAAAAAAATATGCTCTTAGAAGGTGCGTGGTGCTTGTCTTAGTAGCCAAAGTTTTGGTGGAAAGTGGTAAGTCTCTGTAGGAACATACGTGTTTGAGAGTACCAGTTCTCTAACACTGAAATTCAAGCATTATTATTACTATATTTTCTGGTTCTAATCAATTTGATTTACATTATATTCTTTAAATTGATATTACAAGTATTTGATCCTTCTGAACATCCCTGTCCTTGCTGTAATTATAAATAAATATTGGCATTTTTACTTCAAGTTTAAATAATAATTTGACCCTATACTAGTGGAAGTCTTAGCTGAATATTTAAGTTTTCTCTAGTTTAAAACAGTTAATATAACAGTTTTGATCAAGATACCCTGATTTATGAACAATGTTATCCTAACTCATTTGATCGATATCAGTCACATTCTCCCACTAGCACCCACCCCCAAACCAAATCAATATAAAATAGATAAATTATGTTTTTATAAGAACGTATGCTGATCGTTCATATTAACAGTATTTATTTTCTGCAAGTAGTGTAATGTTTTTAAATTATTTAATTTTACTTACATATAATTTACTCATATTGTTATATTTTGAATTGTGTTTTGGATCTCAATATTTTTCTACACCAAAGTTTTATTTCTATAGATTTGAGAGAGTGCAGTGCAACAAGAAAAACCACTCTATTAAATAAAAACTTTAGGTTATAATAGAAGGACAACCACAACTTATAAATTATAAGAATCACGTATCAGAAAATGGTTTTCTTCTGAATCGTGAACACTAAAAATCAATCTTTCACAATAGAAAAAAAATTATTACTATTATTATTATTATTATATTATTATTATTATTATTATTATTATTATTATTATTATTATTATTATTAAAGGGCTTACAAAGGTCCTGTATACAAGTAAGGTATTAATGTAATACAATAATATTTCCTCACTCTTTTTCACTCTTTCCAACTAAATAACAGAAGAGGTGATGCAATATAGCTGCCAACTAATAAGAGTGACGTAAAAATGACTTTACAACTACTTATTATTGTAATGTACAAAAATATATATTTGTGTGTGTGGAAAACGAACATGTATTAAAAATGGTGCCTTAGAAACATGCATGAATAGAAATAATTAATGTAAATTGTGTAGTCTAATATCAAAACTTGTTATCCATTTAAGTTTTAAAAAGAGTTATCTATTACAAAATATTGTATCACGATAGCTTTTATGTAATATAAATAAACAATTATAATAGTCAGTAACTTCAATTATTTAACTTTTATAGTTATATAAATATTACGTGCATGCACTGATTCAAACAAAGAATTTTCAATTAAATGGATTCATTCTTATAAGATAAAGAACTAACGGTTTTAACGATAGAAACCTTTATTAGTCACACCTGGGAGAACAACTGAACAATTTGCTAGTGAAACACAAATATATGAACCGTATAAATGATGAAAAATATGCTGGAATCTTTTCGATAATATGGTTTACACCCTTTTCACATGTAACTGATCGTCCCATATTGCATAGTATTATCTCCTGTCCTCAAACAAAATGACCAAAAATATCCCGTATTTTTAAAACGAACTTAATTGAATATTTATTCTTCTGTTCTACGACGGCGATATAGCTTTAAGCATCATAAAGAGGAGGTTAAATGAATATTGACGATCGTTTGACAGTGGTGGGAGTATGAAGATACTGTAATGAAGGTTGAGTACTCACGTCCCAATTCTACGGGCCAGACTTGGTTGGGTCTCAACGTTCCTGGGAATCTGAAAACAAACATTTAATATGCGTCAAAGAGATATTTGGATAACTGCTAGCTTTAGTGATGCTTATTGGAGATGTATATTTACAAAGGATGTAAATAGCATAGCAAGGTTTGGAAAGGATACAAACCATAAAAAAGTATTTGATGGAAACTGTTTCCTAAGAGCGTGCATCATAGAAGGCCCAGCTCAGCTCCCATGTAAACAAACACTACTGGAATATGTTTAGGAATGTCATGCAGTAAGAGGCCACACTGAATCAGGTTCTCACGTTTGACTGACTTGAAAATGATATTGGTATTGTTATTTTTAGATCGCTGCATCTTACTATCCTATCAGGCTATACCAATATATTATAATATTACAGTAGGGACTCCATATCCGTGGTTAATAAATTCCTAGATCTATCAGGGTTGCGTGAAACCGCGGATAATACAGAACTATTATACTCGTATAACGTGGTATTCATATAACATACATAAATACGGTAAAGTTTAACTGATAAATTATTATTCACAGCAAGACATTACCAACATTATAAAGTACATAATAATAACGTGTACTCTACACTACAATGTACCTACTACTCTCCATTCTTCTTGTTGCGACGATCACAGATGATTATGATGATGAGTCAAGTAATGTACATAGTAGGCGCATTTATGCTGCTAATAGTACGGCCAGTTCTCGTTTGGCGCGTGGTTTGAAACTTATTAGCAATTTTTTCTTTAAATAAAACTAAATATAATTGGGCAGCGCTAAGCCACTGATACTGAATCAGCGGATACGGGGGCCCTACTGTATTCTAATGAGGTAAGGATGAGGAAGGAAGCATTTTTTTTATAGGTAATCTACCTACATTTGCGTGGAGGGAGCTTGAGAAATCATTTACCAAAAAACACCCACAGTGGACCCAAATGGGATTCAAAACCCAATCTCTCTGTCATCAGAAGGCCACCACAACAGGAGAGTGACGCCCTGTGGCAGTTTTCTATCAGACCGACAAATATGAAACAAAACAGAAACTGTGTCGTGTTTGATGAAACTGCAACTCGAAAAAAGAAACATTTTGGAAACTCCTGGTCTCAGGTGACTGTTTTTGTCAACAATTAGAAGTCCCAACCCAAGGCGGAAAAGATCAAAAGATTTCCTTGTTTAATTTAGTTTTTGTAAAAGAGTCTGCCTGGTGGAAATAACACAGCAACAAAGTTGCACAAAACCTTCTTCTATCTACATCGTCCCGCAAGGTTTTTAACCCCATGATGAGTGCTTTGTTCGGGTTGGTTTCTAAATCATTTGTGTACATGCGCACAAAATTGTGAAAAGAAGATCGCATTTCTCCATGTATCCCTTTGTCGTCTTTTCTTAAGTCGGCCATCATTTCCTCCGTTACATAATCTTTCGCAGTTTCAAAAGCGAACGCGCCCAGTACCTTGGCCTCTGCCGTTCTTTCTTCTAAAGATCCTGGATTAATAAAAACTCACAACCAATGATGAACAAATCATCGGAGGAGGAAATGAATATCCTTCCCGTGTAGTGTAAAAGAACTGGAACTAAAACCAAACGGCAACTTGTTTTCGGTCAGTTGGTTTGGTGGAAACAGAGTTTCACTTTTGTTTTTAAAAACTATAACTTTTTCTCTTTTCGGAAATAAAACTCATTTGAAAGTGTGTCGGTCTGGAGGAAGACCACCTTTAGATCATCCGGCCACTGAAGCGGGTGGTATTGGCAATAATGTGGCCCAATTTAAGCACCCCTCGTGATTTAAAGTTAGCTATAAAACAGTTTAATTAAGTTTGATTAGTCCTATTCATTCTTTCTGCTCAGAACCATGTGTCTAAATGGGCATGTTACTTACGTCCTGTATTCTGGAACGTACCCATATTAAGGGCAATATTACACTGTTAGATTTATTTTATTTAAAAAAAGTATTTGTTTTGCTAACAAAAATTATAAAAAAGTTTGACACCACATTTGATAAAATATGTGTATTTAATTAAATCACACTTTCCTCAAAGTGCTTACGCCTTACAATATCTGTGATTTAAAAAATGTTGGTCACCAAAGCTGCTTTTTTATATTGAAATAAAATTGATATTTTATTTAATTGATTGAAAAATGAGAACCTGGACATGGAGATCTAAATTGAGGCAATTTGCCTTGAACGCCAATTCCTTACCACTGAGCCATACTGGTCGTCTTGTATTCAGGGTCATCTTTCAGTAGATGTTGGTGTCTTAATAACATTCAGTGCATGATTTCATACTGTTAGGGAGGATATACGGTCTGTCAAACACTCAGTCTTAAAATATACTGACAGTAATATTGATAGTATTGTGGCAGTACTGATGTACTGATGAAGAGACTGAAGTAATCCGAGTTTTCTGGTCACACCGGTATTATTCCATCAGTCTTGTAAGAAGTGGGAGAGACTGACATTAATACTGACCGTGTGTGAGCACTCGTCAGTATTTCCTTCAGTCTTGAACCCTCATGCGGCTTTTACCCATGTTGTTGTACTAACTGCATTCTGAATGCAGGAGCTGAGACTGATTAACATAATGATCCAAAGACTGACCATGTACGGTCTCGTATGAATACTAATCTCTCTAAAACTGACACAAACAAGTGGGAGATGGCCTTGGATATGAGAAGATCCAGAACAGCTCAGTGGTAGAGCATTGAAGTGTTAGGGTCCCGGGTTCAATTCCCATGTCAAGGCCACCGTTTTCCCTTGATTGAATTTGATTAAGCTATCCCTACTAATCACGTATCAGTTTGTGATGCTTATGAATTTATAATTCTAATGTTAAGTCTCACAGATTACATTAGGCAGGACATGCAGAGTTAATGGGAGATTCTAGAGCCTTGTTCAGGGTATTGATTGGCAAACCCAATGGGAAAAGATGATTGGGAAGGCATTGACGCCAATTGGAGGATAACATTAGAGTGGACCTGAAAGCGATAGGGTGTAATGAAGTAGATTGGATAGAGCTAGGGCTAGCTCAAGAGAGGGTTAGGGTGTAATGAGGTAGACTGAATAGTACTAGCTCAATATAGGGATAGGGTGTATTGAGGTGGACTAGATATAACTAGCTCAAGATAGCGATAAGGTGTAATGAGGTGCACTGGATGGAACTAGCTAAAGATAGGGTTAGGGTTTAATGACGTTGACTGGATACTACTAGCTTAAGATAAGAATAGAGTGCAATGAGGTGGACTGGATCAATAGAGGGTTGAGGTGTAGTGAAGTGGACTGGATAGAACTAGCTTAAAATAGGGATAGGGTATTATGAGGTGTATTGGATAGAACTAGCTCAAGATAGGTATATGGTGTAATGAGGTGGACTGGATATAACTAGCTTTAAGATAGGCATAGGGTATTATGAGGTGTATTGGATAGAACTAGCTCAAGATAGGGATATGGTGTAATGAGGTGGACTGTATAGAACTAGCTCAAGATAGAGATAGGTGTCTTACGTTTGTAAGTGCGGCAATAAATTCTCGAACTCCTAATACCGTAGACTAAGTAATACAAAGGTTTTATTGTGGAGTTTGTATATATATTTTGTAAAGGTACATTAACATTTTTAAGTGCTTTGCATGTAATAAGTTAATATTTTAGATCTCACGATTTTATTTTATAAGACCTCAAAACATGTTATATTATGTAAATATTTCATAAAATATTTATAGAATACTTTATTTAATAACATTTATTATATAGCTCGTCAAAGCTACGTACTATTTTATTTATCAAATAACTTTTTTAAAAGATATGAGACAGTGTGATTTCGCCCTAATAAATTAAGGAAAAAAGAGAGAGAGAGAGAACTTGGTTTACACCAGAAGTCAACTTAACAACTGTACCTTCGGATCAACAATAGTCATCGGATAGGTTTTAACATCTTTTACATAACCATAACGTAATAAAGATACTGTGCCCAATTTAAATAACGAATTATGGTTCTTATCTATTGTAAACATATTTAATGGCAATTGAAAACCAGTCTATCACCTACATGCCGCCAGAAATAATGCATCATTTGACTGACACACTTTTACTTAGCTTCCACAACGTCACAGGCAACTGGGGAGTGACTTTGTTTAGAAAGCTCCAAATAGTATTTAGACAATATTGTGCTGGGTATTCCCGGGTTAAAACGGCTAAACTTTGGGCAGCGGTAGTAGATCAAAAAACTAACTCAAAATGTTATTTGGAGATTTTCTCGTTTTCGCTTCCTTTTCGCGAAAACAACAAAAAACTAAATAAAAACACGTTTTTCTGCAGATTTCCCCGGCGATGGCTTAAAATCTTATTAATTTTCCTGGAAGATATATCGGTCGTGCTGGACCGGTGGCTTGGCCTCTGCGTTCACCTGATTTAACGCCATTCATTTTTACTTTCTCGCTACCTTACAGGTAGATAAATGTTTGTGATTGTTAAAGAAATTTAACTCGAGATTTTTATGAATGTCTAAGTATTCATGACCCCCTGAAACCAAAAAAGTTGTTTTCGCAATGCCGTCTGTCTGTCTGTTTGTACCTCGGGCTAGAATCTAAACTAGTCTACAAATTTGGCTAAAACTTGGTATCTAGAGTTTTCATAGTGTTTCCCCGAGGTATTTTTGGAATTGGATATCCAACCCTAAAATTAAGGATAGTTTCCTTAAGGCCAAAAAGAGAAAAAATCGATTTCATCAAATTCTGCTCTAACGATTTTGATTGAGATTCATATCTAGGCGTTGATTAAGCTTGTAACAAAATTGATGTTGTCATTTTCCTATGAATATGACTTTTAGGGTAGTTTACAAAAGCGTAAATTTTCATATCTCCATAACGATTTGAGATCCTAAATAATTTATCATTGAAAAATTGTAGTACTATTAAAAATAAAAATCTTTTATCCAAAATATTTCATTATAAAAACAATAGTTTCTTAGATATTGGCAAATATATTAATACAATTTTCTGAGCTTTAGTAAATGTACAGAGATACTACCAAAGTTTTAGCGCAATAAATATCTGATGCCATAGAGTAAGTTAAAATGTTGATGTTCTTTTTCCTTTAACCTTTTCGAAAAAATGTTTGTACAGAAATGATCTTTATCATTTTAAATTCAATAGTCAGTACTTATGTTTTTATTGGTCTAAATTTATAAATGAGTATATTAATAACGATGCCATAACCATAGGATGTGCAACCCCTAATAAAATATCGAAAATCTCAAACTAAAGTCCCAATTTTAATCCGAAGTTATGACCCTTGTGTACACAATATTGATCTCTTTTTATTGGTCCACGTATGCAAATGAGGACTTAAGTATTTAAAAATAAATTATTAAATTTAAAACCTAGATTAAAAAGTGTTTTAAGTAAGCATAGCGTAATTTGTGCTCTGGTTTACTAGTGTATATTATTTAGTTTCACATTAGATTTCGAGTTTTGAGTAAATATTTCCATTTTTAAACAATTAAGCGATAAAGTCAGTGTGGAGTTCTGTATCACTCATATTTGTATGAGGAGCTCTCAAACAAAATGAGTATAAAGTGCCTGAAAATGACCGTCAATCATTACGACAAAGGCTAAACAAGCGTGTGAAGAAACAACAGTCGCACAATGTCGGTCAGCCACTCGTTCTCTTTTGATAGATGCAATACTTCTCTCCGGGATGGAGGCCATCAATTTGAACAAAATAAATAAATAAATAAAATATTTTATTTAAAACCTATCAATTTGGTTCTTATTTGGGTTTTTTGCTGTTTGGGCTAAAAGAAAGCTAAAACCACCAAATCTCCTAAACATATTTTGAGTTAGTTTTTGATCCACTACCACTTCCAAAGCTTAACTGTTTAACCCGGGAACAGCCTGTATAATTTGTAAATAATACTATATCTACAGAACTAATACAGAACTCGAATAGAATACTTAGTTTTGACCCATGAATTAAAAATTAGGCTAAATTCCTAGCCTGGTGCAACGGAGACGATTCTCCCTATTAAAGGCAATTATTAGTGCTATTTTATAGGTATTGATAATTAATAGCTCTCCAAAATGACAGCAACTTCAGAACACATGAAAAGATATCTAGTAACATTTATTGGTATCAGATAAGACCCTTTCTATGTAAATTTGACCTTACATTCACTGAGTCATAATCAAGGTCATTTTTGGCAAGAAGTATGACTTTTAAACTTGCAACATATTCTGATTTTGTAGCTCTAGATTGTGTGTTACTAATGTTGTGATAGTAGCTGGAACGAATAAATTGAGTAGTTCAAACAAGTAGTTCAAACGAGGGTCTAATGATTTATACACTGAATAATGTTTGGGGGTATGACTGGGCTCCATTATATTGAAATTCCAACTGTCTTGTTTAGTGTCTATTAACATTCGCTCAACTGAGCCAAGACCAATATGTCCGGGTGCTTTATGGTGGTATGAATGACCCAATTAGATTGAGTTGTTTACTATCTCATTGAGTATCCCTGGACCCTTGCCCAATAGCTCAAGGTCTGTATAATGTCTGGTGGTATGAATTGCCCCATTAGATTGAGTCCCAGACTATCCCATTGAGTGTCCCTGGACCCTTGCCCATTAGCTCAAGATCCCAAGATCTGTATAATATCTGATAGTATGAATAGTTACATTAGAGTGAGTCCCAGACTATCCCATTGAGTGTCCTTGGACTCTCACCAAGTAGCTCAAGGACAATCTGTCCGGGTGAAGCCGCACTAATTGCATCCCTTTGTCCCCTCTCCACATGACCCTTTGTGCCTTCCACATAGAGCATCCCCATTCCCTCTCTTCTTCTTATTTCTTATACTCCTTCATACCCTATGCAATCATACGAAAGTCTTTTTCCTGTTCAGTTTGTGTGTGGTTAAATAGAATAGTAGATAATTAAAATAATGCAACTCACCTTTTATTAAGTAAAATATATTATATTATAAGATACAATACTAATAAATGGTACGGCGCACCGCACAGACTTTCTCTCTCTTTCTATAAACTCGTAAGATTTCTTAACGGAATAATGTACATTGTATCATCCCCACTCCACATAAGAACAAGCATAAATTATTTACATAGATATAGAATCAATGAGAAAAGAGGCGCATCTTTGTCCACCTAAGAACATTTCAAACAGTTTAATGTCTTCCACAAGGGTCAGCACTTCGTATTAAAATATCGATTTCTGGTTAAAGTTTTAACATTTTATAAGGTGTTGCAGATCTTCAAGTCATCGCATTGGTATTTAATTATTCATTTATACATTTTGACCAATAAAAAATGTAAATATTGACTATTGAGTCTAAAATGGAGATAGGTCATTGCTATGCAAACATTTCTCCTAAGAG
>CABFWB010000418.1:283781-310956 GCA_902151455.1 Timema bartmani | reverse complement strand
GGAGTGGTGATGATACAATGTACATTATTCCGTTCAGAAATCTTACGATTTTATAGAAAGAGAGAGAAAGTCTGTGCGGTTCGCCGTACCATTTATTTAAAACTATCTAACTCTTATCTGGGATTTCTGTTCCCGTTACTTCTTTCAGTATTTCAGTGTATGATGGGGATTACTGGAACCTTAGTTATCCGACATGTTTTGGTACTCGATTTAACGTACCATAGTCATAGAAATTGTTAAGTGATGGAACATATTATGTTCCATTACTTAACTCCATCATATAGGCCTACTGGAACACCGAAAAGAGTAACAGGACAAAAAATCATTCATATAAGACTTATATAGTTTTAAAAACATGATTAAAATATTTTTAATAAAATAATTTGGATACTGAAACTTTTACAATCCAAGCAAATCATCAACTTTTGAATATATATGTTTTAACTTGTTGTTTTAATATGGTTTATTTTCACTCTCGTTAAAAACTTGTTTGCCAATTATTTGTGTATTAGGTCATGTTTGTTAGTTTGGCCAATTTGACTCATACCACAGTAAATGTAGTCAAGATAAAAATTTTAATGTAAAATGTGTTAATGTAAAAAAAAACAGATATAAAATGAGTATAAACAACTTGTATAGGGTCAATCATAACGACATTAGCCCTCAATATTAAATCTATTAATTAAAGTAATTTGAAAACATACCTTTGTAAATTATAAATGGCAGTATCTAAATCTTAAGGAATAATTTAAGTCTAAACTTTGTGACTTTTGTGTTCTAGTTTCTGGATGAATAGATTGAGATGAGAGTGTAGGGGATGCGAGAAAAGGGAAGTGTTCTTGCAATTTTTGGGGGAAAATATGTTTTTCCAATGAATATAATATTTCTCTGCATGAAACATATTGTTTAATTTTCTTCAGGTGTCAATTGTTGAATATCTGAAATGATTATACTATCATTTGACAAGGTAATTTATAAATGAAGAGAAAAAGTTGACATTAAATCATTCTAAAACATCCTTGACAGATATTCAAGAATTGTTCAGGTCACCATGAGGAGAAAATTAAATTCTATTTTTCTACTGGAGCAATTTTTTTTTTATATTGGCCAAAAAAGTTTTGCTTTAAAATTCAAAAAACACTGGTATTTTCACGCGTTCCCTATACCCCCACCTTAAGCCTAAGACAGGAGACTAAATGAAGACCTTGTCACTGTGACCAAGACGCTGCATGTGCGTCTGGCCACCAGAAGGTGTCACGTTAGCGTGGAAAATGCGGCTACCTTGGTCAAGCCTGACTAATAGCAGTGGACGTATAGCGGGACTGTATAACTATGACTTCGACAGGGGATCGTGAAAAACACGTTGCTTAAAAATAAATGTGATTTTAATACAGTTAGAAAAAACTGTGAAACATCACGTACATTTTGCGTGGATTTAAAATTAATTTAATTAATTTAAATTCAATATATTTATTACTTTTTTTCATTTGTTAAATGTGTTTTTCGCTCTTTGTAAAAATTCATGGGCGATGCAAAACACACGATTATTTCCTTTGTGAAGAATATAATTTATTTTGTTGGAAAGCTAAACGATTTTTCTCTTTGGGAGATTGAATGTATTTTTAAGATGTATTTTGTTTGTATTCTAGCGTCAGTTTAAAAGCGAGCTATGGTAAATATGCTATGTATCCATGTCCGATTTAAATATTTAAATATTTTTAAGTGATTGTCTAGATAAAGTAAGATTTTTTAATGCTCAGTGTAACGGATGTATTATTGAAGGCAAATAAAAAGCTAAGTAAGTAAATAAATAAATAATGTTTTTATAAATAATTTAAAGATTGAAAAGTATATTTCTGATTTACTTAAAAGAGTAACGAGTGTAAAAAAATATGTATTTATTGAATTTGTCAGGTCATAATACTTGTTGCTAGCCTGAGACTTTCATAAAGTATTCTTTCCGTTTTATGTGCTAGAATTCTTCTGAGCTATTAATAATTATCGAGCTAATAAAGATATAATAGCGTTTGTCAAGTTTTTTTTTACTTTTTTTAATGCAAATGTGCATTTTTAATGGAAATTTGAAAACTTAATCTTTACATTTATGAACAATTTTTAGTAAATTAATTTACCCATAGCCAGACTACAGTTCTTTAAAACTATTAAAACCACTCTAAAGTTAAAATAAAATATTTGGTCAGTGCTAAAATAGAGGAGAGAAACATTTTTCAGCATTTAGAGTGAGAATATCTA
The DNA here is from genome assembly GCA_902151455.1 of Timema bartmani. NCBI lineage: Eukaryota > Metazoa > Arthropoda > Insecta > Phasmatodea > Timematidae > Timema > Timema bartmani. Next base: position 308,703 of record CABFWB010000418.1, on the reverse strand, counting down.
TGTGTAGCTCACAATTTCTCAAATTAACATAACAGTTTCATAGGTGTGCATAATAAGTAACACCCCCTGGATAAGTGGACTCAAGGCCCTGGATATGACATACTAAATCTGTCAGGGAAAAGTATGGAGTAATATTTATATTGAAACATATAATTAGAAGAAGTATACTTAGTATAGTCGATCCGTTGGATACGTTTTGTGAAATGATACTGACATAGTGATTTTACCAGTCAATTGTATACACCTTCGAAAGATACCCGCAAGTACATTTTAAACCTTACGTTTATATTATTTGTCATTCTTACACAGATTTAATGGGTTTTGTGTAGAAGGCTATTCGACTTTGTGTTACTCTCATAAAAACTGATTCAACCCAAATGCGAGGATAATTAATTATTTTATTGTATTTATATATTACGTCCACTATAAAAAAGGAAGTAATATTTGTCATGATATCTTTTATATAACTATATATGGAGGTTGTGGGGAAAGGGATATGTATGTACTGTAAGTTTGTAAGAGAGTAGAAGGTTGTACAATAAAATGTTAAATTTACCAAATTAAACATGACCATTGCATATTAGAAATAATACCTTAGGTATAATAGACTTTAAAAATTTTCAAATCAAATCATAATATAAATTATCAACAATAGTTTTGTGTTTTTGAATATTAAATAATAGCGTATGAATCATACGTCAAGTTTTTATAATTTTATATGGAACACCCGCTTTATGGAGTCCATCAATTCAAAAGGGGATCAAAAGATATCCAAACAGGGTCTAGACTCGTGTTGGATAACCCTGTCTACAATCTCCACAAGACGTGGCGAATTGGCCATAAATGTATGGTGAATTTAATTAGGCCATTTTTCATAGTAATTTATATTTTTTCATTACTGCATATGCTGGTTGTAAATTGTTATTTTTACATAATATAATTGTGAGCATTCCAATTTCTAAAATGAGTCATTGACGCAACACAACTATATAGTACGCCCCTCAAATATTTTTCTTAACTCTTCATTTGATCTCTGCCTTCAGACAAAAGTGGTGTCAAATTTTGCACTAAATTGCCCTACATTTTCAAATAGAACCATTTTCATCATTTTTGTCTAAGTCAGTTCTGAGTAATCAAAGTATAAATGTTTTGAATAAATGTGTTCAAGCCGCGTGTGTTCTAAATGTTCAAATGAGTAACCTAATTTGTCAGTTTTTTACAGAATGTGTGTACGAATTTTACTTCTCATTCAACCCATCTATGGTTTTTTTTTTATGATTTGCCCACCTCTGTTCTAAACCCTCCTGGCCACTCTTAACTTTCTACACCTATGCGAATAGTCCACGCCATTGAATAAATGGACAAAGGCGTTAGTATTATCTGGTTTATTACTATGGCTTTGCGAAGAACGAGGTGGGAGGGTTACTAATCCCACTTGAATGACATGATGGTGTTTCTTTACTCTATACATCTAAACCCATGCAGATACACTACCTCTATATTTTACACCACTTATCCGAACCATATAGGTATGCACAAATAGGGCTACCTATGTTTTAGTATGAATAAAACAAAATAAATTACATCTAGCCATTTAAAAGTTTCTCTCTAAACATGCCTGACCTGGGGCCAAAATACCATCAAAAATGGAATGTATTGTTGTTAGGGACAAACTAACTCATACCCTAATTCTCTTCCTCTCTGAGAACGTAATTTTAATACATAGTTCCAGCTTCCCCTCACCCTCCTTCTAAAAAAAGAGCAACAAGATACGTTTTATAAATTAAATTCTTAGAAAGAAAGAAACCTACAGGGGAAATATAAGATTCATTTTTAATTTAGAGAAAAAAAAAGTATTCCGTTTTTCTTTCATCTTAGTAAGAAAGCCTACTACTATTACCAGTACTACAGACGCAATTTCTCCCAAAAAATACCCATTCTGGACAAAACAGTCGGCGAAAGCTATCCATCAAGTCGAGATTGAAGTGCGACTTGACTTGTTCTAGTCCTAATTTCATGTTATTTTAGACGGATGAAGAATGGGCGTTGTGAGGCGTGCTTGAGTTGCACCCTGTATCATCCGGTCGTGATTTATAAAGGGAATTAATATACTGCCTAGAGGGAATAGAACCGCCTCTGAGGAGTCAAAGTTTCCTTTTCATTTACCCCCCTCCCCCTTTCCTTTGCCGAACCAGCTCCCTTATACCCACCCACTCCTCTCTCACTCCACTACTTATATCTACCACCCCCTTAAATTTACTTCCTTACAAAGTAATCACATCTCCTGTTCAGGAAGAAGATTCCTTTCGTTCTATGTCTGCAATATATTGTAGGCTTGCATTATTAATTTGAGTTCGATAGAAGAAGAAAATAAATCCTTTTTGTACATACATCTATGTGCTCCTTTAGATGTTTGTTGATCTTTTATATATTAGCGTTTTTTATGGTCATATTGTTTAAATCATGGTTAATCTTTAATAGCTTTGTGTTTTCATACATTTAATAAAAAGTGTGGTGAAGGATGTGTGATGTTTTAGTTCGTAGCGCGATATATATTTTTTGTACCCGTAATTTGTTTTTAAATAGCCATCCTTAATATCCGCAGATTCGACAGTAATAAGGTAAGAATCAGGAAACTAGGGAAAATTTACTCACATACGCCTGGAGATTAAATGGGAAATCATTCGGTAAATGAAAACTTAAGCCCCGGTCTCTTACCTAATCAGTAAGCCAGAAAACCCGGAGGCTAACACCTTTGTCCAAGTGCCCATCGGTGGGTACCATAATGTGACTATTATATAGTAAATAATTCTTCGGTTTTAGATAGTAGATATTTTTAACAAAATGAAAACAGACCAGAAAATAAAACTTGTTAAAATTTAAAATATTATTAAACATAGATTCGTTCTTACTTCCTCTCAACCCCTCAAAATGAGAAGTATTGTGATCTTCAAAAAAATCAAATTCAAGATTTTGATAAATGTCCGCATTTCATGACTCACTGAAACCGAAAATGTTGTTTTGCGATTCCGTCTATTTGTATCTCGGACTAGAGCCTAAACCATTTTACCGATTGGGCTAAACCTTGGTATCTAGGGCTGTCATAAGAACCCCCCAAAGAGTTTTTGGGATTAGATATCTAAACATAAAATTAAGTGTGGTTTACTGAAGGGCAAAGAGAGATAACATCTATTTTCTCAAAATTCACTAAAGTGATTTTGATTAAATTTATTATATAGACTATCTTCAAAATTACAAACAAAATACAAATTTTCATTTTTCCATAAACATGACTTTGAGACTAGTATACATTAGCAGACATTTATAATTTTGATATCTCCGTAAATATTTGAGATGCGAAATAATTTACCATTGTAAAGTTGTGGTACTGTTAATATTAAACCAGCTTAATTAAATAAGTATTTACCAATGAAGTCAATAGAGATATCTGTTGCTACACAATTTATTCTAAATTGATTGATTTTTCTGTATTAAAAACCAATTAAAATCAAAAACTAACTTAAAATATGTATTGCTTATAATAAATGTTAAATTTTTGAATGCCAATAAAAACCAAAACAGTTAAAATTAGTATAGATTAACATCTATGGCCCAATAATATAATTTAAGAAATAGTATATATACACTTGAGATAAAATTAATTACGATATGTATGTGTGTTTGTTTGTGTGTGTGTGTGTGTGTGTTTAACAAGTTCTGTAGAAATCTGTTAAACATCTTTAAAAAATATGCGGCAGACACATACATTTGGAAAGATCTAAAGCATGTGAAAATGTCATGATGAATAATATATTAATAAACGTATTTTATATCTCAAATTTATTGGTAGTTAAATTAAAATTTGATTTTAAACAAACATTTATTGATGATAATTAAATATTTAGAAATAATATATAATTTGCTTATTATTTTATACATAATGAAATAGTCTGTATATTTTAAATATTGAGGAATTGTGTTGAATTTATTTTTAATTTAATAAGATAGCATTTGTACACAAAACTAACTTAAGAGAGAATATGAGTTTTGATCTCTTTTAGATTTAATCAAAAGCGAGAAAGTAAATCACTCTCTGAAATACCGCTGTCATTAAGGTTGACGTTGATGGGGAAATGCGAGTCCTAATAGGATTCCACTCTTGATTTTTAATATATCTCTTATCTATCGCACCATAAAATAAATATTACTAGAAAGAGCGAGAATGGTTTATGGGAAACTTTTAGAGGTTTCTTATGAATAGTACTGGACTATGTGATTGAATCTTAAGATTTAAATGGTATAAATCATAAAATATATAAACAATATTATTACGACCTAACCCATTTTCCTACATAATTAAAAACAAGATTTTTCACATTTGAGAGTTTATTTTAAATGCTAAAACATTTTACTACTTTATTCTGAAAATATTTTTAATATTTTTGTAAGACTATAAATTATACATTACGTTTAATCCAAAATGTAATAGGTTCTAGATAAGTAATTAAGAAAAGAACGGTACAAAAAATAATAATTTAATCATCTGGAGGCAGTTTTTAACTTTTAATTCTATCCTAATATGGTAGACACTGTAACACAGTGAAAACATTATTTAATTCAATTATTTAAATATTTTTTATTTATTTATTATCCCTTACTATCTGGTCAGATTGTACGCATAATTTATAATTAATCTAATGTGGTAGTTATGGGGAAGGAAGCATTTTAGAGCTAATCTAGCTGCATTAGCGTAGAAAGAGAGTGGGAATCTATTTGGGATAATCCACAACTTCAGTAGACCCAAATGGGATTAGAAACCCTATCTCCCCTTCTTCAGAAGTCTAACAGGAAATTGACGCCTTGGAGCAACCATTCAGCCACTGAAGTGTTTTTTTATTCAGTTCGTTTGTTGTGTGATACTCTAAATTAAAGAGATTCATGTTTTACCTAGCTCTGACAAAGAAGACCGGGGTTAAATTTTTACCAGACACAATTATTTTCTTTTTAAAATTGAAAACGAAAATGATAAGCAATATTAATTTAAAACAGAATGATATAGTAAAATCATATCAGGAATAAGTTAATCTAAACCTAGCCAAACTAGAATCAGATGTGTGTCGTTTATGGGCATATATTGATTCATTTAATTCTAGAATATTTCTAATTCTATAATCCTCACAATACTTCAGTATACGTCATATTAATACCTTTCCTAAGTACTTTTATTGGAGTACACCAAGTACTTAACAAAGGTATTTCAACTAGTGGTTCATCATGTTAAACATAAGTTTTCAAATTACTTAGAGCACTCATGCATCCAAAAGCGTTTCAGCATTATATGTGTAGAAAATTGCAATGAAATCCAATATCAAAGTTGTGGAAAACTTGTTTAAAAGTTTCGTATCTTTCATTTGGATCTTACTACTATTCCCGTAATAGACTTCTCTATAAAGTGGCCGATTCCAAACAGAGGCAATGAACCGGCATTTTAACACCCTCTCTAAATAACTGAAATAACAAAAGAAAGTTCACAATTTAATGACAAAGTTGAACGCTGTTATCTATTTTCATGAATGAAACGAAAGTAAATTAGATTTTAGAATAAGATTATATATTTTTTTATTTAAATGGAGAAGGATTTTCCGTCTGCGACTTTAATTACATTTTGAATAAGTTAATTGTATTGTCTGATTTTTTTAACTAAGTCTTAAATGTAATATGGAAATATATGTTTAAAAATAAAGTTTGATCATAGTTTAAAAAACTCTTTTATAATAAATTGTATTTCCATATTCACATTTTTGGTCAGGCAGACTAATGTACAGCCTATCTAGTATTTTAAACTGTTGATTGGGAGGCTGGTATTAGAATACCAGCTGGTTGTATTGAGAGTATTTTCCTGGAAGTTTATCAAACCTTTATCCGCGCAAATGTGGATAGATTTTAACTAAATCTTTCATTCCTCTTTACAACCCCTTCAACCATTTAATAAAATAAAATTACAACTTGGTTGCTGTGGAGCAAATTTTTTTAAAAAACTATATTACTGGTAGATTAAACCAAACACTTAATTTTATATCCTGATTAACTTAAAACTCGTTTCAAGATATTATATTGTAACGTGATAGTTTCGTGTTGAGCTAGACTGTCAAGGCCCCATCCATAGTTGTATAGTCTATTGTGATAGTAACGCTTAGGTACGTTTACAATGAACATATAAAAAGTAACTTCACGTTAAGAAGACTATTCTCCTATTTATCAATATCTTGTTTGTGATAAAGTTAAAATAAAGAAGAAATATATTTAGTTTTTGATATAATCTTTTTTCATCATTTAAATAATATTGTTAAACAAACAATTAAAATTTAGTAAAGCATGATGAAAGCAAAATAAATGTCGAAGATTTTGGTAAATGTGTTAGCTTATCTTATTTTAAATTTTTTTCTATTGTCAATTAAATATAAGTTTGTTTATGACTAAAAATTGGAAGACCCTCATTTATGAACCCGTAGATTCTATATCATGTTCATCTAGTCTAATTTTTACAATGACAAGGATGATAAATCTCGAAACCGAGATATTTGCACGCAGTGTCGACTTTACAAAATAGCTTCTAAAATATTTCCAATAAATTCTAAATTAGACCCTAATTACGTAATTAAAATGCATAAAGTTCAGGCGAGTAGTAAAACATCGTAAAAAAGTAGGGCTGAAGGTAATTAATTGTAATTAAAAGCATGTGCACCAGTATTCGAACATAGAGTGATTGTAAAAAAACTATAATGGGGTAAAATCACACTAAGTTCAGCCGTCTGAGATTTATAGAATCCAGAACTTTCATGACAGGGTCCGGAGTGCTAACCCTTACGCTAACCCTCCTGTTGCAATCAGTGAGGTGACAAATTGTTGGCTGTTAGGTAGATATTCAACGAACTTTACCCCTCTTTTTAAACGATTTTCGCGAGTGACTAGGAAAAATGGTTACGCATATAATCCAAGTAATTTAACCCAGTCAGCTCAAAGAGTTGGTCCTATCCAAACTGGGTCAAAACTTTCACGGAACATTAGGAACGCTATAAAAAGTTTGGTTTCAAATTTTAGTGATAGCATTTTCTCAAATATATAGTTTTCGACTAATTATCCCCTATGGTTCTGCTGGGTTTCTTTCAAATCACCTTTTGCATTAGTTAATGTGATTTATGAAGCGTACATTTAATTAACATGCTTTAGAGAAAGATTTTCAGTAGAAATTAATAATGGGTAGGCCTATAGCCATTCAAAACTAGCTAATAATTTTAATAGAATCTGAACCATATTATGTTTCATTAAAATATATACAATTAAATCAAAATCTGTAAAAAAATAATGACTTATAAATTTAATAATAATGATAATATTACTAATGATAATACCGGCAAAATTAATATGTATTGCGTGCACCGGTGGGCCTGTAGACAGAGGTATAGGTCTTGCCATTAATAATTTGTAACAGGGTGGCCTTATTTATAAAACTGGTTGAGGAGCTTTAACTAAATTGTTTCCCTCTTACCATACACGCTATTAACACATTTACTCTCAATTTCTACCTTCCTTATCCATATTCCACTAGTGTAAAGATTGTTATCATGAACATGTAGTGAGACGTGTAAAAAGGAACAATAGGGGTAGTTTAATAATCAATTGTATATTAACTTAAGGCCTATAGACTAATATAATCTGAGAAAGCATTAGAGTATAACTTTTTTAATTCGAAGTCAAAGAAATATCTAGAAAATTTTGAAAAATTCAAAAATCGAACTAGCAATTTTTATGAGTATCTAGGCAGCTGGTAAAGAATAAATCAATAGCCTAAACTCAAAATATTATACAAATAAACACACAATATACAGGATGATTTTTAATTGTAGACAATAAAGTGTTGCAGTGGAATCTACACTGAAAAACAAACTAAATATATAATAACAACATATTACCGGGACCACTTCTTTATTTAAAGACTTACAAGGAGAGGTAAGGGTGACCTGGTGATCTAGGGGTAAGGTGTAGGAACTCTGTGCTGGGGGTCCGGGGCTCAATCCTCGGTCCCGGCACAAATTTATCTGATTGCCAAACCCCTCCTTTACCTCTGACAAGAAGTGTATTAAGCACAACTTGTGAATGTGTGGAATGGCAGGCCTCCACCGTGGTTTGGATCCCGCGTTAGACTGGAGGTCCTCCATTTCATCTCACAATCACCTTACCATTACACATTAGCATAAGTGCGTATAGCCCGAATGGGTAGTAAGAGGCGGTGCTTAATAATAATAATAATAATAATAATAATAATAATAATAATAATAATAATAATAATAATAATAATAAGGGGAAGTCAGAGACTAACATTATGTCGTAGAGTTTTTTATTGAGCTTGGTAGTGGAACATTGCACGTCCATACGAGATGTTCGAAGTCTCCGCCATTGCATTCATAGCAAATTTCAGCCCTCCTGCGCCACGACAAGCATATTCATTGGAAGTTATGTGGCATATCCCGGATCATATTTCCAGTAGGCACGATTGCATTCCACAGATGTTCTCTCGTGTTGTGCCGTTGGGAATACACAACCAGAAGTTACAAGGTGGGATATCGGTAGATCGCGCCGGGCATGCAACAGGCCAATTACGTCCAATACATTGCCTGGGAAAGTATTCGTCCAAATGGCGTCTCACTGCACTGTCGTAATGTGCCGGGAGGGGCTCCATCCGGAAGTGTTTCAAGTAGTGTTCATCTCGTAGTCATGCAGGTATTTCATACAGTCCAAGTAGGATATCCACTGCACCACTTTATTGTATAAAATTATGAATCCCCCTCCATACATACATGAAAAAACAAGTAATATGTAAATGTAAATAATAAAAACTTAGAAATATTAACATATGAAAAAAGTAGCCCTGCCGAGTGCAAATCTTAACCCTATTTTGTGATATGGTGGGTGGGAGGGTGAAAGGTGTTGCGTGGCTTCACAAACAACCGATGTATCCTTCCGCGCCAACAAGAAGAGATGAATCACGGAAACCGTAGATGGCGCTTGCTACCGGACAGGTCTTGCGGGAATATCATACGTTTGAAACTATCAGTTTTATCGAGAACAAGTGAGATTTTATGTTGATATTTTCAACACACCCTCTAAGATAATGTATCGATGTTTAATAATCGTTACATTTTATTATTTTTTTGTTATGAAGCCGGTAGTTTTGTATTTAGAAGCGTCAATTTTATATATATTTGATCACTTTTAAAATTATATAGAAGGTGTATATACAAAAAGTATAACTTAATCAATATGCTTCTATTCTTAAACAAACCGTTTTTCGAAAAGAAAATTGCAAAACAATAAAAATTCTTTAAGGTAATCGTTTGTTCCTACGGCTCTGCATTTCTACGCCAAATGAAAAGGGTCAATCGCCTTAAGTAAACCAGTCAGGGCGTTACGTGATTATAATGTCACACAAAAGCAATGAAAGCCGAGCCAACACATCCCCTATTCTAATAAACCCACTCGCCGCCGGTGCAGAATTCTCCGCTTTCTCTTTTACTGTACGTCAATAAACTCTAACTTTATATTATAACATTCTTGGCCCATGGGGTGATTCAATAAATATCGTTAAGTATGGTCTAAAATTAATACAAACTCAAAAAATCAATTATGAATAGGCTTCAAATTCTCTAACTATTTTTTTCTTAAAATCGAATGAAATACTATTTTTGATCATTGATTTAAAAAGGAATTTCATGAGGAAGCATGATAGGTTTGAATTATCTCATTTTTAGAACTAACCCATATCAAACTAACCATATACTACTGTATTAATAATGTACTGCACGCAACTAATTCTAAAACCGAGAAGCATGTGGGTACGAAACGATCGTTGTTAAATTTATTGTCTTCAAGCGGTGTCTCACCACATCTGACGGATGTGTGAGTCCGGATATTGGTGAAACTAAATGTTTCTTAATATTCGTTCAGTGTTACAATTAAGTGAAAATAGATTCAGTGGGAAGTTACTGAAACTCGTTTTGGTGACCCGCCTCGGTGGCATGGTTAGCTAACGCGCTAGTCGTGCTGAGCTAGACCGCCGAGGACGGGGAGATCGAGGTTCGAATCTCGGTCGGGTGAACTGGGGGTGGTTTTTCCTNAATCTCGGTCGGGTGAACTGGGGGTGGTTTTTCCTAAATGGTTTTCCACTCTCCCTCCCCGCAAATGCGGGTTCACTTCCTCTAAATTCCACCTTCCCAATTCCCAATCCATTAGTGTAATTAGTACTTAAGCGTATAACCCGAACGGGTAGTAAGACGCGGTGCTAAGTATTATTATATTAATCGTTTTGGTGGTCGAATGGTTAAAGTCCTTTTCACTTAAAAATAGACTGTAATGCCCGTGATAATGTAACCGGGGTTCAAATCCCACCCGGTGAACTAAGGATGATTTTTCCTAAATGTTTTTTTACTCTTTCTCTCAACTTAAATTCGAGCTCACTTTCTCTAAATTCTAAATTCAACCTTCCATATACCTGGCACAATAGCTTTATGCTCATAACCTTAACGAGTAGTAAAACGGATTAGATAGAAAAGCATCCCAGAGTGTAGTCCAAAGCACCGGTAGCCAACAGCTTCTATTTAGCACTTCAAATAAAACAACACCAACAAAACGCACAACTGTGATCGCGCAGATAAAGGCGTCAGTCTCATCCCGTCTAGTTTGACAATGACGGTTAGGCTGGTGTTTTGAATCCCAGACGGGTTTACTGAATTTGTTTTCCCCAAATTGTTTCGTACATTCCCTTCACATGAATTTGTGTGCACTTCCCATATTATGTCTATCTTATTATTTCTAATATTCATATAAAGTCCGAATGGGTAGTAAGACGTAGAGCAGGAAGGGAAAAACAATAATATCCGAATTCGATTATTGTCATTCCTGTAAAACGTATAATAATTACTGTGGAAAAAACATTAACAGCCCCTAAAATTAAATATACCCCATTTAGTGAATGGAAAAATCGCAATAACGAATGAAGCTTCAGTATGAACAATAATAAATTAAAGGGGTAAGTGCATTATTTAGCCAGGCTTAATTTGGTTTTCAAATACTCTGCTAGCTACTAATAGAGTTAATGCAAGTAATAAAAGTCAAAATCTTATATTGATAACTTTGGGAAATGATAAATCAGGGTCTTCTAGATCTTAACCAACTGTACAGTAAATTGAGACCACGAATAAACCCTTCTGGTAGCGAGCTCTGTTCTATCCCAGACTTGTAATTTGGCCTCTTTAACCATTACGTCGAGAAAAAAAAAAAGCGGTTTTATCTCGGTTATAGACGTTTCTTCCACTGAGAACGTGAATAGCTTGGGGCTTCTGCCCGTGCCACGTAATGGATCATTTATCTTATACCTTGCTTAGTCTCATGATTTCTTTGAGAGCGTCATTTATTATCGATCTCCTCTACGTAATATCGATATGACATCCCGCAGCGGCGCATCAAGCCACCGCGAGATGTCAAGGGAGCGAGAAGGGGAAGGGGGTAATCTGCCTCAGATGTGAAGCGGGTAATCTATTTAAGAGAGGGGTAAAAGACAAGAGTAGTAATTCTATTAAATGGATGATTGGACAATGTTTCTTTCTTAAGTAATAACACTAAGTGGGTTAGTTAAATATGGCAGTGACGTTAGGACTTTTTCTTAGATGCTGTGAATATTTATGTGATGTATCTTAGGGGAAGGCCACCTACTGCAGCGCCAAATTGCGTGGCAGACGTCCAAAAATCCACACCTGCATCGGTGATCTCATGGTCTAACGCGTCACTTTCCTGTTGGACTTGTTTTCCTGTGGTGAGGAAATAGCAGTTAAAATATCGGTAGTAGGTACTGAGGGTGATTTTTCCTAAATGGTTTCACACTCCAATGGGGGTACACTCCATAATTATACCTTCCCTAACCCTCTTAAATTAGAGTAATTGTATGCATATAACTTGAACGGTTACTAAGATACAAATAAAAATAGAAGGGATTATTTAAGAAGTGATTTTTTATTTTGAAATATAATTCATGTCAAAACGGAGGTGAAAGGTTTCCATTTGTTAATAACGTTACACTAATGTTTACATACATGCATGCATGCATAGCTTATCATACCGTTCCTTTATGGGGTAGGCAAGAAACTATTCATATAGCTCAAAAAAACCACAAATCCGTACTTAATCCATCCTAAGTAACTTCCTCCATACTTCCTTGTCCTTGCATACTTTTTTCGCTTCAACAACATCCATACACCAAGTCATACATGCCCTTTCATTCTTAAAACTCTTAATGTTTCTCTTTTTCACACATTCGTCTACAACATTTAACGACGTCTAGCATAGCCTACCCCTTATTTTATATTCACACACTCTACCGTCATATATTTTCTTCATCACTAAAAATCATGAAAAGGATAAATTAACTCATTTTAAATGACGTTTCACGCCAAATATTGACATTCTGAGGAAAATTGGGATACACAACCTTGCCTGAATGTTATTAGAGTATTTTGATGGGGTAGTTTACCAATACAACATTTTAAGATGAATTGAATAACTCTGGGCACGGGATGACTCCTGAATGGCTGGTAAGAGCATTGGTATACCGAGCCAAAGGGTCCCGGGTTCACTTCATGTGTTCAAGTGTCTTTTTCAATTTAAATAATATAATTGAGAATTATTTCAGTGGTTTTTAAACTTCAACACTGTCATACTCGTTTGTTTTTTTTAAACCTAAATGTGTGGTTATTTCCCTACGAAGAGGCGGTAATCTTAAAAGGTTTAAAGTGACCATATATCAACTTCAATTTAAGTTCACACATTTAAAACAGTGTCCTTATTCATTCAAGGAAGTAAATTTATACAATATATCATAATTAAGTAAACTTAGGAAAACCAAGATAGTTTCGTTATTTATTGTGATTAAATATTTGGTAAAAAATAATTTGATATCTACTGGATTAATATTATATTACGTTTTTATTTGTGAATTTAACACAATGGTTGGTAAATACTTAAAATAAAAGGTATAGGATAGGCAGATACCTTAAGGATAATTCACCCTAATCAGTTATGAGAAAACTTGAAAACCACAGGAAAAACTTAAGAAATAAAATCACCCTCAATTAATCCGGTCTAGATTCGAATAACTCACTCTTCGCATTTAGCAATCAAGTGAAATGCGAGTGGGGTGCGCCAAACCCCTCTGCCATTTTGGTGGGATTCGACGACTTACAATATAACTTAGCTTTCGACAGCAGCAATTAAGATGTAAATACCTGACCATGTCACCAAGCACGCGTCCGAGAACACTAAGGCATCGAGTTTTTCATTGAAAAAATCCCTTTGAGAAATAAATTATTGTTGTTAATTAAAAGAGAAAAATCCCGATGAACACATAACAGGTTTTCCCTTGGTACCAATATTATAATTATTAATATTTACTAATTTATTTGTTTTGGGGTTACCAAAACCTCTAGTCAAGTTGTAAGGTTTTATTATAATATACTATATTATGCTAAAGTAATTAAAATACGATCAAAGCGCATAATGAGTTTACCACAAGTATATAGACCTAAACCAAATTTAATCTTTCTATATTTCTTAGCTTTTGCGTTTACCAAAGTCATGTGGTCAAATTCGTTAGGCTTGAAATAAATGTATAATTTTTTTAAATGATTAAATGTTTTATTTATAAAAATAATAAGCCCAATATACACATGGTGAAGCTTCCCATAGTATCTATGCAAAATTTAAGCTTTATAAGTTCCTTGTTCTCGGAGTTACTTATACAACTGGTCACGTGGTTTAAATCGTCAAGCTTACAATATATAAAATTTAAATAAATATACAATCAATGTAATCAAGGTATAGACCTTAAGCTATCCTTAAATATACATAATCTCAGCTTTTTATGTTTCCTAGCTTATGAATTATGCCTCAACCGAGTCCGTGTTCAATATGTCCAAGACATCAAGATAACCAATTTTAGAAAAGCTTGATGTTCACAAGCTAAATTTTCCTAAAATTTTCATTCCAAGCTTCATCTTTCTAGGTTTCTTGGATTTTTAGCTACCCTCGTAGCTGGTCATGTGGTATAAGGAGTTAAGCTCCCTTAAAGTTAATAATCTTTATTTGATCAGTCAAACTTCTTTCAGCCACACTCTCCCTTCCTTTTTTATATAACCTTCTTTCCCTTTATTTCCATACCTCTCTATTTCTATCTCTAAAAAATAAAAATTTTGTTTATGAATAGTCAACCCCAGGAAATGCAGCTGTAGGCGAGTTCGTTGAGACTGTGTCCAACCGTCTGTGAGAGACTTGGATTCAATTCAAATGACTCCAAATACATATTATTTATGCATTAGTTCTCAAGTTAAAATAACTTCAAATTTGTTTGTCTACCAAAATACATATTATATCCCAGACCCTATGACACCACAGAGACGAAATAGAAATAGTGCACCCAAAAACTTAATTTGAGGTGGGTTATGGAGTGTCACACATCGTCCCAAAGTTATTATTTCTGTACTTTATCAAGATCAGAAATTTTAGTGTCCCTACTTTTAATATGTTAAATTTGAACATCAAGTGCTTGCTTATTAATCCTGCACATTTTAAGTGCTCTTTATATAGCTATAAATTATATATTTTACACATTTAATAAAGTTGTTTGTTACCTTGGTGGGTGAAATGCCTCCTGTTTACTCCGACCTTCTACCCCCTGCCCCCCTCCAGGGCATCACCCCTGTTTCTCACTCTCTCTCTCTTTCTCTGGGTACACCTCTGGATAATAGTCACACAAGTTTATTTATAACCCTCTCCCTCAATCCTCCTTCTCTCTTACTGTGGATTCACACGTTTGCTGAAAAACAAGAGCATAAACATATTCACGTGACGATCTCTAAACCAATCACAATCGTGACTTATAAAATCGACATCTTTCCTTTCTCAACGCAACATCAACTCGGGAGATCATGTCAAATTTCAAAGACAATGATTCAAATAGTACACATGCACCTACAAAGCGAAATACTAGCAGACAGCTACGTTTACTGATGTGAAGCGATTGGAAATATTATTAAATTGGAAAGTGTGTTCCACAACACATTTCAATAATTTGAAAAAAAAAAAGTACGGTACATCACACAGAATTTATTCCTCTTTAAACTAAAACTAGAGACACTTACTAAAAATCAGTAAGATTTGTGAAACGAAATAATATATACTGTTGCGGAAACACTCCACCAAAGAACATAAATGTAATAATATACACTGCTACAGAAATATTTATAAAATAGCCTATCTGGCCACAAAAGAGCATAACAATCATTATAATATTTCTAAGCACTCCATAAAAACATGCTATGGTTGCTTATAGCTCAGAAATTATTGGTTTTATAAAAATATATTTAGGAATAAAATATGTTAAATCTTTACAGTATTACAACTTTACAGTGGTAATATAATTCGTATCTCAAATAGTTGATATATTATCAAAATTGGAAATTTCTGCATTTTTAATATGCACTTATGATAACTTTTCATGGTAAAACTAGAGCTTCCATTTAGTTTGTCATGTTAAACAATACCTAGCTAAAATATTTAATACATATATCTCGGTCGGGTGAACTGGGGGTGGTTTTTCCTAATTAGTTTTCCACTCTCCTTCTACGCAAATGCGGGTTCACTTCCTCTAAATTCAACCTTCCCAATTCCTAATCCATTAGAGTAATTAGTACTCAAGCGTATAACCCGAACGGGTAGTAAGACGCGGTGCTATATATATATAATACATATAGCTGTCGCGGATTATGAGAAAATCGATTCTATCTCTTTTATCCCTTCAGTAAACTACCCTTAATTTTAATGTTAGATAGCTAATTCAAATAATATCTCTGGAGGGACCTTATGAAAACCCAAAATAACGAGTTTTGGCCCGATCGATTAAATGGTTTCGGTTCTAGTCCGAAATATAGACAGGCAAAGAGACAAATAAACTAAATCGCGAAAAACACTTTTTGATCTCAGGGCATCATGAAACATGTAGATTTATCAAAATATCAATTTTGATATTTTTGATAATCACAATATTTCTCTCTTCAAGGGGTCAAGGCACAGTAAAAATTGCATCAGATCCCAACAAAAACATAAATCAAATAACATACAATGCTACAAAAACATTGATGAAAGGGGAACATTTTTATGTGTCCACCAAAGAGAATAAATGGTACGGCGCACCGCACAGACTTTCTCTCTCTTTCTATAAACTCGTAAGATTTCTGAACGGAATAATGTACATTGTATCATCACCACTCCACATAAGAACACGCATAAAATAATATACAATGATATATAATCAATGAGAAAAGAGGCGCATCTTTGTCCACCTAAGAGCATTTCAAACAGTTTAATGTCTTCCACAAGGGTCAACACTTCGTATTAAAATTTCGATTTCTGGTTAAAATTTTAACATTTTATAAGGTGTTGCAGATCTTCAAGTCATCGCATTGATATTTAATTATTCATTTATACATTTTGACCAATAAAAAATGTAAATATTGACTATTGAGTCTAAAATGGAGATAGATCATTGCTATGCAAACATTTCTCCTAAGAGATTTAAGGAAAAATAACATACTTTTTTAGATACTTATATTTAATTACTCTATGGCATTGGAGAATTATTGCGTTAAGACTTAAGTAGTATATGTTTACAACTAAAGCTCACAAAATTGTATTAATATATTTGCAAATATCTCAGAAACTGTTGCTTTTATAAAAATATATGTCAAATAAAAGTTTTTTATTTCTAATAGTCCTACAATTTTGCAATGATAAGTTGTTTAGTTTCTCAAATAGTTGTGGAGATACGGAAATTAACGCTTCTGTAAAGTACCCTAAAAATCATTTTCATAGGAAAATGAAAATAGCCAGTTTATTTATAATCTTAATCAACGCCTAGATACGAATTTTAATCAAAATCGTTTGAGCAGATTTTGAGAAAACCAAATTTTTCTCTTTTCGCCCTTCAGTAAACTACCCTTAATTTTAAGTTTTTATAGACACACAGACAGACGGCATTGCAAAGACTATTTTTTAGGGTTCGGGGGGTCATGAGACGTCGACATCCATCAACATTTCAGGTTAGTTTTTTTTTACGGTCGCAATACTTAAACTTTAATGTCCAAAAAGTTAAAAAAATTCATATAATTGCGTATAGATTGAAAGTTATTGATTTTATAAAAATATGTTTCGGATAAAATATCTGTATTATAAATATATATACATATTTGTAATGCTAAGTAATTTCATATCTCAAATAGTTTCGGAGCTATTATAAAAAATGTTAATTTACGCATCAGACCGGAGCCCTTAAAGCCATTTTGCCGAAATATTGAGAGTAGCCATTTTGTTTGGAATATTTATTAATGTTCATAAATGAAATTTAATCAAAATCGTTAGAGCCGATTTTGAGAAAATCGACTTTTTCTCTTTTTGCCCTTCAGTAAACTACCCTTAATTTTAAGTTTTAATAGACACACAGACAGACGGCATTGCAAAGACTATTTTTTAGGGTTCGGGGGGTCATGAGACGTCGACATCCATCAACATTTCAGGTTAGTTTTTTTTACGATCGCAATACTTAAGCTTTAATGTCCAAAAAGTTAAAAATATATATATAATTGCGTATAGATTGAAAATTATTGATTTTATAAAAATATGTTTCGAATAAAATATTTGTATTATAAATATATATACATATTTGTAATGCTAAGTAATTTCATATCTCAAATAGTTTCGGAGCTATTATAAAAAATGTTAATTTACGCATCAGACCGGAGCCCTTAAAGCCATTTTGCCGAAATATTGAGAGTAGCCATTTTGTTTGGAATATTTATTAATGTTCATAAATGAAATTTAATCAAAATCGTTAGAGCCGATTTTGAGAAAATCGACTTTTTCTCTTTTTGCCCTTCAGTAAACTACCCTTAATTTTAAGTTTTAATAGACACACAGACAGACGGCATTGCAAAGACTATTTTTTAGGGTTCGGGGGGTCATGAGACGTCGAAATCCATCAACATTTCAGGTTAGTTTTTTTTACGATCGCAATACTTAAGCTTTAATGTCCAAAAAGCTAAAAATATATATATAATTGCGTATAGATTGAAAATTATTGATTTTATAAAAATATGTTTCGAATAAAATATTTGTATTATAAATATATATACATATTTGTAATGCTAAGTAATTTCATATCTCAAATAGTTTCGGAGCTATTATAAAAAATGTTAATTTACGCATCAGACCGGAGCCCTTAAAGCCATTTTGCCGAAATATTGAGAGTAGCCATTTTGTTTGGAATATTTATTAATGTTCATAAATGAAATTTAATCAAAATCGTTAGAGCCGATTTTGAGAAAATCGACTTTTTCTCTTTTTTCCCTTCAGTAAACTACCCTTAATTTTAGGGGTAGATATCCAATTCCAAAAACCCCTCGGGGCAACCCTATGAAAACCCTAGATATCAAGTTTCAGCTCAATCGGTAAAATAGTTTAGGCTCTAGTTGGAGGTACAGACAGACAGACAGACAGACAGACAGACGGAAATTCAAAAACCACTTTTTCGGATTCAGGAAGTCATGAAACGTCAAAATTCATCAAAATCTCGAGTTCGATTTTTTTGACGATCACCATACTTTCTCTACCTGTAAGATAGAGAGAAAGTAATAACAATCAATCTAGTTTTCAAAGACTTGAATAAAAAATATATATTGGCTTATAGCTCATAAACTATTGCTATTATAAAATATATATTTAAAACAACAGAATTTTATATCACATAGTACCACATCTTTACAATGATCAATTATTTCCTATCTCAAATACTTACGGAGATATGTTCAAAATTGGAGAGTTCTGTCTAAGTATAGTACCCTCAAATTTATTTTAATGAAAAAATGAAAACTGCTATTTGGTTTGTATAATGTATGAATGACTAGATACAAAATGTAATCAAAATCGTTATAACAAAATTGGATAAAATCAATTTTTTAGCACTTTGCTCTTCATAAAAATGCTTTTAATTTTAGGGTTGTACATCTAATTAAAAAAAACTCAGGGGACCTTATGAAAACCCAGGATATCAGGTTTTAGCCCAATTGGTGAAATGGTTCGGCTCCATTCTGATATACAGACAGACATACCCTTATTCGGTTTCAGGGGGTCATTAAGCGTTGACATTTATCAAAATCTCGAGTTCAATTTTTTTGACGATCACAATACTCTCTTTAAAGGTTCGAGTCAAGTAAAAATGTTACATTAATCCTAGATCTGTTCACCCACTAAAGAATTAAATGTCAGAAATATATTTTTTCTAGTTCGTGGTGAAAACAATTATGAATAGCTTGTAAATTGTTGCCTCACTAAAGAAGATTCTGTTCTGTTTTTCGGTGAACGTGTGAATCAAGCTTTACTCACACACTCACACACACACAGACACACAGATACACGTACTCAACCACGAGATACAGCAGTCTATCTATTCCTTGTAACATAGCTGCAGTGAGTTTAATAATGTACGGCGGTTCTGAGCATGGGGAGGGAAAGGAAGCTAAGAGGCGCCATTTCGACGCCATACGACTCTCTCCTCATAACGTCCGAAGGAACATCTGAAACGTCAGCGAATGGTGGAACCGTTGTTTAGTATCTTGTAGGGGTTAGGATCTAATCATGTTTGGTAGTAGAGGAGGCGTTGGTCCGGTATCCAGTCTCTTAGCTCGTTTAGAGCGTTATGAACATATTTTTTTTTTGATAACCTTATACCAAATAATATATTTCTAATAAAACAACTAAATTTACACTTTTTCTTTCTAGAACCTAGGCCAATAAGTATTTTCCACGTAGGTGATTATTCAGGAAGAGCTCCATAATGGTGGCCGAGTGGTCCAATGCTCCCATTACACTCTTGATCAGCGTTGATTTGAAGGCTAGCAGGGCTATTATGACCACGATGCAAAACAAATTTGTGAACGTTAGCAGAGAGACGCTAGACTTTGCGTCAAGATTTATAATGCAAGGAACCTACTTTGGTAATTAAATGAATTGGTACAATTCTATAGTAAATTAAAAAATGAATTGTGAATATAACAAGGAATTAATTTATTCAAAGAGAAATTGTTAAATAATTTTTTTAATTAAATCAATTAAAGCAAACATAATAACATTCCTAAAAATCACCTCAGAGATTGTTAAAAAAACAAATTTGATTTCCATAATTAGGTAGAACTGTAGAGCTGTGCTAGATACTAATATGCAGTAGCAGAATATTGTAAGAATTAACTGATAAGCTATAAAAAGTTTAAATTGTCTAAAGACTAGCCTGTAGTCGTTAGTGTTAAAACTGAAGATTCAATAACAACTCATCACTTGAATGAACAATTATACCAGTAACAGCCCAAAAAATATTGACAAGGAATATTTAAATTTAAAGTTACAATAAAAATTACAATAAAAAAGGCGATTGATACCAAGTTAACTAATTGACTAGATACTTAATTGGTAAAACTTCCACATATAAAAACTGCAACCAATATAAATACATATGAAAAGTATTAAAATTAAAATTGAGATAATAGATCAAATATTTCTCCAGTACAAACATAGAATTTAATTTTCTTCGCATGGTGACCTCAAAATTATTTAGAATATCTGTCAAGGGTAATCTGGAATTTAATGACAATTTTTTCTCTACATTTAAAAAGTTTGTTAGATAATGCCAACATGCTCATTACAGGTATTCAGGAACTGTTTACATCTACATGTGAAGAAAACTAAACTCTATATTTGTACTAAAGCAATATTTTATTTATTTTGTCTAAAATGTTTTTGCCAAAAAAAACTGCAAAAACACTGGCCTTTTTCTCACGTCCCCTTCCATACCACCTTAACTCTTCACTATAAAATGGAAAATCTACCAATGATAAATATTTCGGCCATCCCAAGAATCAAACCTAATACCCTTTGCTCAGAAGATAAACGCGCTACCAGCTGAGCTAAGATGTTAGACTAAACTATTGAATTATAGGGTAGTAACAAGGAAGGTAGAGGAAACGTACCCAAATTTGCGTGGAAAGAGATTAGAAAAACTTTCAAGTAAAAAACACTTCAACGAAAGCAGCTGGGATTCAAACCTTTACCTTCCCAATAAGACAGGTCTAGACTGGCACCTTTGTCCACATGTCCCTCAATGTGATTACTTGAAAATATAAACTTGTCGAAATCTAGTACGTACTTGATTGAAATTATTCTTCATCGAAGTGTAATAATCAATTCGATAATAAAACACGTCGTAATTAAATTAAGGCAATATCAATCGAAACTATGAGGGGGAGGATGGGGGTACTCTCGTTGCGTTGAAGTGCTATTTTAATTAATATTCAAGTCCAGTGAGGTTTACCGAGGCGCTTCAGTTGGGCCCGTTAATATTCACGGCTCCGTGGCCACCGCCGATCAATTAGTCAAGTGCTCCCAGTCTACCGTTTATGACTAATGCACTGTAGCGATACCAAGTCGGCCATGAACCGAGATCAGTCGTCTGAAGGGCCAAAAACCAACCACCACGATTTTGGATGGATGACTTATTCGACGTGAGGGAGTTGAAAGTTCTGACAGTATATTAGAGATTTAATAGCGCTGAAAGTTTGGTAACGTTCGGAATCAGGTGGACATTGAAATGTTTTCTGGCTAGTCATTATTATGATTGGTTTCAAATCATGATAGTGGTGAGGCCCAACAACTTCGCTTAGTAAGTGGAGTGTTCGCCTACTTGATTATATGCCACGGGTTCATTTCCCGATGGGGTGGTAAATTTATCACTGTTAAATGGGGTTTGTCCTCTTTTAACTAAGGGTACCTGCCCGCCCAAGAAAGGTAAGTAAAGATGGAGAGTATTACTGACCGAGCGTAGCAAGGTCCTGTTTACTTGACTATTTGGCCTTTCTTCTGTTTGTCTAGATGTTTGTTCCGTTATAACTGTGAAAATGAGTAAATCAATCATAATAAAATTTGGTAATTATATTCTTTGAACCTTGGCCGAATGATGTGCTGAATATTGTTTTTTTTTTATCTGATTATAACTTTAAATATGATGGCCTCTAAAATGATTTTGTTTAGTCGCTCATCTCAAATGATTAGGATTTATAATTCTAATTCTAAGCAATAGATCGAGTAACTAGGGCGTGTTTTTTTTATTTGACATAGATTGTGAGACTGGAGTTTTAAATATTGTGAACAACGAATAATGCATTAGAAAATTACGTCATATTGAATAAGTTATGGATGGTTATTTGCTTTCTGTTTAATTTGATCATCAAGGAAAATATAAACTTTAAATCCGAAGGGAAATTAAAGGAAATATTTTAATTTGAGATCCAAGATGAAATCTTAATACTGTAGTAACGATAAGAACATGACATCATTCTTAACATTATGTATGCATATATACTGGGCAGGAAGTAAGATGTAGTGACCCACTTCGGTGGCCACGTGATATAACCTGCTACTCTCGTGTTGGACGAGACTGTAAAATATGGAGAGATCGCAGTTCGATCCCGGTCGGGTGCACTGAGAGTGATTTTTCTTAAATGGTTCTCCACTACCCCTACACGCAAATTCGAGTGAATTTCCTCTAAATTAAGACTTCCTATTCCCTAACCCATTAGTATAATTAGCACATAGGCATATAACCCGGACGGGTAGTAAGATGCAGTGCTAAAAATATACGTGCTGATAAAAAAACATGATGCACTGAGAATATTCTTAATGAAGAAAATTCACAGAACTGCCAGTGTTAGTAAATTTAGTTTTTACTCAACAAGTTTTCAAACTTTCACTATGAAACGGAAATGATAAAATCTAATTTTGGAAATGGTTTGTGGATATATTCCTATAACAAGGTTGCTTTCTGTTTATGATCTTTTGCTTAGTACCGTATTTTACCACACGCTTGGGCTGTATGATTATGTACTAATTACGCTAATGTATTTAGGGCTTTAGAAGGCTCTATTTTAGAGGAAGTGTACACGAATTTCCATGAAGGGAGAGGGGCAACCCACTTTGGAAAACCACCCTTAGTAAACCCGACTGAGATTCGAACCTCGATATCTCTGTCATCGCCAGTTTAGCCTACTGCGAGAGTAGCGCGTTAGACCATGCACCCACCAAAGTAGGTCGCACTCATATGCGACTTAATTATGTGTTTTAACCATCCTCTCCCTACAATACTTTTGGCGTTATCTGTATACTTAATATAGGCCCTATATTTAATGGCGCGGGTAAAATTAATTCAAGAAACCATCTCTATCCCCACCTTCTATAATGAGCCGTTAATAATCCTTGTTTGTTTAACGTGGTAGTTTTATACAACAATTGAAAAGTTTGTTTTTTTATTTTAGTTAATGCTATGAAGAAGAAAATAGCGGATTGTGTATATGGTGAAGCGGAAGGGGCAAGTATTAACAGGAAGTAAACAAGCAGCCTGTTAGGTTTAGATAATTACCGAGCCGCTATATCAAAGGTCAGGACTGCTCAGGCTACATGATTTGGAGGAGAGGAAGTATCAAAGAGATGTAAAGAGGTAGTCGATGAGAGTGACTTATAATTGCTAAGTTATTTAGTAATGGGTGGGCTATTCAGATCTTCAGTTTAAAAATAATACATGGCACGCCAAAACAATTATTTCCATATACTTAACTTGGGGTCAGTGATGACAAATGGTGACACTACGAGACGTCAAAGTTGACGCTGTACACACGTGGAGGGTAGGCAACACGTGTAGCACGCTACGAAACTCAACACAAGCATACCCACTACTCCCACCCCTGACACACACGATAGTGTCAGCGTAGCAAAGTGGCATTGCAACGTTGGCAATGCCTTATGGGTGTACCTGTTGTCAGACAACTCAATATCTGCTACCAGACATAGTTTAGACAACACTCCACCTGCTATGTACTGAAGCTTGATGAGTTGTCTACCCCCCTCCTCCCTCTCCCAGGTGAATACAGTGCCAAATTTGATGTCGCTGACCCCAAGCTCAACACATAGAAATACATGTTTTGCTACCCCATACGTTCTGTATAAATTTTACCTGGAGAGATAAATAAACGTGTGTGATAAATTTAAGTATTTATTATAAAATAGATGGTCAAATCCTTCATTTTTTGAATCCAAACCTTAAATTTACTTTCAAATCTCGATTCCTTAAAAATGTTTGGTTTCATAGTAAAAATATTTTAAATAATTTTTTTAAGGTTTGGTATCACTGACAGATGCGAGATAGTTTTTCGTGTCTACTGTGTCACTAACAACAAAGCGAACACTTTTTCAGTAAAAAATTATGTTATTGAATTGTCCCTTTTTTTTTTTTGTTTTGTTAATCTTCCAACCTCATAAGTCTATAATATTTATTTTACCAATTGCTTTAAATTTTTATTTTAAGTCAAGGTCTTCATAATAATAATAATAATCATCTGAAAGAAAAATTCACGATATCCACCACGCCTAAGAATAAACAGAAAATAAAATGCACTAACTCTACAACGTTCAAGACCCACCTCGGTGGCCACATGGTCTAACGCGCTACACTCATGTTATACTAGACTGCCTAAGATCTGGGTTCGATATGGGTTCGAACCCGGTCGAGTGCACTGAGGGTGGATTTTCCTAAACGGTTTTCCTCTCTCCCTCCACGCGAATTTGAGTTAACTTCCTCTAAATTAAAATCTTCCTAATTCCTAACACATTAGTGAAATTAGTAAATATACGAAACAGGTAGTAAGACGCGGTGCAAAAAAAAAAAAAG